>OX422207.1:765090335-765377835 GCA_949130495.1 Sambucus nigra
TGAAATATATGTTTACACATCGCAAGTCGTATTAAAGAGGATTTAATCTGCAAGTGGGAAAGGGAAAAGTTATATGATTAGTTAAAAGGAGGAAAATTTGGCATTTGATTCCGTATAATTTCATATTCGGACTTTGGCCCATAATTGGTATATTTATCTAATCTTGGTGCCGAAGTCTTTTGGTGCCTTAGTCATTCTCACACTAAGTGGGATGTATATGTTCATTAACACATCAAAACAATACGTTATTTATCTCTTTCTAGTTTGACACTATTTTTACTCATTAGACTTTGACAACTAAACGTGATGGGAATCGAAAAAGTACAAGAATTTTATTTTTGCTATATTTCTATTCTAACTCTAATTATTTTCTTTTTATTCGGTTACCATGTTTAACTAAAAGTCGATTAGAGAACTTTAGTTCAACCAATATTTTTTTTTAATTGTACAAAATTTGTTGTAGTCGCTTAGAAGTAATCTATCTCTAGTAGGGTTTAGGATTATACTCCATTGTAAATCATTAATGTCGTGAATTTTCATTAATAATGAAATGTAAAGAGAGTTGGAATATAGCACCTGGGTGCTTATTCTTCTTCTCATATTACTGTCCTTATTTGTTTTCGATATAATCTTGAGAAAATTTGTTCTTGAGTTATTCCATTGTGTACATAATGTGAATCATACCTTTGTCGAAGGTACGACTTCCACTAAAAATTGCGATAAATTAATACATAGAAGGCATCAGGAAAGCATGTCATAAATATTAGAGTTTTATTTAGCATTAAGGGTAGTTTATTATTTTTCCTTTTATTTTATTATTAGGTGGTTGTAGTAGGATATATATTCTCTCTTCTTCTTTTCATTTGTATTGTATTCTAGTTCATGTCAAGATGAAACCCTAGCCCATCTCTTTCTCTTTTCCATTTGATTGTAGATATTTGATATATTATCATGGTATCAGAGCGGGATCAAAGCTTAATCTCATCAACACAGTCTGCGGATCAATTAGGTACTTTTTCTATTCGCTCGGCTGTTTTAAAGGTAATTATGGTCGTTTTCCTCCTATTTGTTCGATTAATTATTTAGTTCGTTCGATTTGGTTCTGTTTCGGTGCTCTTTGATTGTTTATTTTCGCAATGGCTGTTGAAAGAGATGATTCGCTGCAATCAATTAGTGTCAGATTAGATTAAAAAATTATACGTATTGGAGTTATGTTATGAAGAATTTTTTAAAAGGGAAGAAGCTTTGGGGTTACATTAATGGCGATTTGACTAAGCCTAACGATAAGACGAACGTTGAAAAATATGTAGAGTTGTTGGATGTTTGGGAGTAAAACAACTTTAAAATCATCACTTGGATCAACAACTCCGTTGCACCTTCTATAGGTATGCAGTTGGCTAAGTATGATTATGCAAAGAACGTTTGGGATCAGTTGGGCAGATTGTATACCCAATCTAATTTCGCAAAAAAGTACCAGTTGGAGTGCGATATTCGGGCTCTTGAGCAAAAAAATTTGAGTATTCAGGAGTTCTATTCTGCTATGACGGATCTATGGGATCAGTTGGCTCTCATAGAGTCGGCTGAATTGCGGGCCTTTGTACCATATATTGCCAATAGGGAGGAACAACGTCTGTTTCAGTTTCTGATGGCATTGCGTGATGATTTTGAGGGTCTTCGTGGGTCGATTCTTCATCGTAGCCCACTTCCAACTGTTGATTCCGTTGTTCACGAGTTGTTAGCCGAGGAGATTCGTCTCAAGACTCAGTCAGGGAAGGTAATTTCTTCGGACCCTAATCCATCTGTTTTTGCAGCCTACTCTTGGCCAAATTCCAGTAATCAGAACAAGCCTTATTCGAGAGTTGCAAGTGATGAATGTAGCTACTGTAAGGAGAAGGGTCATTGGAAGTCTCAGTGCCCTAAGTTACGAGCACAACAACAACAATCAAATAGTCGACCACCTCAGCAACAGTTTTCTGGTTGGAAATCCAATAACTAATCTCAGCAGCATTCATATAGGCCTTCACAGCCTAATACTACAGCAGTTGTACTGCCATCAGACTTATTTGCATCAGGTTCTTCATCATTAACTCCATCCATGTCTTCTCTTGCTGAGCAGTTTCAAAAGTTTCTTACCACACAGCCTCACGCCATGTCCATCTCTTCACCAGGTAAGTCCTCAGGTATTTGGATTCTAGACTCCGGCGCTTCTAATAACATGTTACCAAATTTGTCCTCTTTTGGTTCTTTTTGTCCCACTTCTTCGTTGCTGATGGTACTCCCATGCCCTCAACGGGTGTTGGGACTATTGACTCACCCAACTTATCTCTCTCTAATGTTTATCACATTCCTAAGCTTACAATGAATCTTGTCTCTGTTAGTCAACTATGTGATACCGGTTACTCAGTTTTCTTTTCTTCTACCTTTTGTCATGTGCAGGATCCGCAGTCTCAAAAGGTGATTGGGACAGGCTGTAGGCAGGGGGGATTGTACATCACGGAGAAACTCAATGTACCAATGGTTGCAGCTTCCAGTGTTGACTTGTCATCCTTTCGTTTGAGTTCAGATTCGTCTAGCTTTTATTTATGGCACTCTCGTCTTGGTCATGTCTCAGGTTCACGATTAAAATATTTGGCTTCTACAGGAAAATTAGGAAATTTGCATTGTCATGATATCTCTGATTGTATCGGTTGTAAACTTGCAAAATTTTCAGCTTTACCGTTTAATAGAAGTATTTCCTCTACTTTTCCACCCTTTGATCTTATTCATTCTGATGTGTGGGGATCGTCTGCTATTATTACAAGAGCAGGGTCTAGATATTATGTCTCCTTTATTGATGATTATACGCGTTACTGTTGGGTTTTTCTCATGAAATGACGTTCGGATTTTTTGGATATTTATAATAAATTTCGTGCCTTTGTCAAAACTCAACATTCTACTATTATAAAATGTTTTAGATGAGATTTGGGTGGGGAATATACTTCTCAAAATTTCGGTGAGTTGCTTGATTTAGATGAAACTATTCACCAATCATCTTGTACTGACACTCCTGAGCAAAATGGTGTTGCCGAAAGGAAACATCGGCACATTATTGAAATTTCTCGCTCTCTTTTATTATCCGCATATGTCCCTAGTGAGTTTTGGGGAGAGGGTGTCCTTACTGCTGTCAATCTGATTAATAAGATTTCGACTTCTCATTGCTCAGGTTTGTCACCTTTTGAAAAGTTGTATGGGTGTGCCCCTGATTATTCTTCCTTAAAGGTGTTTGGTTGTACTTGTTTTGTTCTTCGACCACGTGTGGAACGTACCAAATTATCTCCAAAATCAACTATTTGTGTCTTTCTTGATTATGGTGAGGGTCAAAAGGGATATCATTGTTATGATCCAGTTACAAAAAAATTATATGTCTCTCGCCATGTTGTGTTTCTTGAGCATATTCCTTTCTTTTCTATTCCTGATAGCCCTCATGAACTCACTAAATCTGATCTCTTCAATATTGATCCGTTCTCTGATAATGATGAGAGTGTGCCATCTGAAGTACCTTGCACCACCGATAGTATGCCACCCCATGTTGCTCCTATTCCTATTATTTATACTGATCCAGGTACTTTGCCATCCGATGTTCCTAATGCTCCCCCTTATCGTGTGGCCACCCAAGCACCTGCTGAAACGGTGGAACCTCCTTCTCGCTATCCAAAACGTCCACGTAAGTCCACCCAGTCACCAGATTTTATTTATTCTTGTTATTCGGATTCTTTTGCTTCATTTTTATCCTCTATTCACTGCCTCTTTGAGACTTTGTCTTATAAAGAGGCAGTTCTTGATCCTCTTTGGCAACAGGCTATGGCTGAGGAACTGTCTGCTTTGCATCAAATAGATACTTGGAGTTTGGTCCCCTTACCTGCTGGGAAGTGGGCAATTGGATCTCATTGGGTATACAAAATCAAAACCAGGTCAGATGGGTCAATTGAGCGGTACAAAGCAAGATTGGTTGCTCAGGGTTTTTCTCAGCAATATGGTATGGATTATGACGAAACTTATGCTCCTGTTGCGAAATTGACTACTATTCATACTCTTATTGCTGTTGCATCTGTCCGTCAGTGGCATATATCTCAAATGGATGTTAAAAATGTGTTCTTGAACGACGATCTTCATGAGGAGGCTTATATGACCCCTCGTCCGGGTGTTCCACATTGTCCTAGTGAAGTTTGTAGGCTTAAGAAAGCCTTATATGGTCTGAAACAGGCACCACGGGCTTGGTTTGAGAAGTTTTCTGCAGTGATTACCTCTCTTGGGTTCATTCCAAGTGAGAATGATTCAACTCTCTTTATCAGGTGCATCTCGGGTGGTCGTATTCTGGTCTCTTTGTATGTTGATGATATGATTATTACTGGGGATGATGTTAGTGGAATTACAACATTGCAGTCTGAATTATCTCGTTGTTTTGAGATGAAGGATTTGGGGCCTCTACATTACTTTTTGGGTATTGAGGTAGCTCATTCTCCAAATGGTTATCTTCTCTCACAATCTAAGTACATCGGGGACATTCTTGAGCGTGCCCGCCTCACTGATACTAAGATTGTTGATACCCCTCTGGAGCTTAATGTTCATCTTTCCCCGTATGATGGTGTTTTTTGCCTGATCCCACCTTATATCGCACTATTGTGGGCAGCTTGGTTTATCTCACTATTACTCGTCTAGATATAGCTCATGCAGTCCATGTTGTTAGTCAGTTTGTTACTGCTCCTACTACAGTTCATTGGGCAGCTGTTCATCGTATATTGCGATACTTGAGAGGCACTCGATTTCAGAGTCTTTTACTTCCTTCATCTTCTTCTTTGGAGCTGCGTGCATACTCTGATGTTGATTAGGCCGGTGATCCTACGGATCGCAAATCAGTTACTGGATTTTGTGTGTTTTTGGGTGATTCTCTTGTTTCTTGGAAGAGCAAAAAGCAAGCTGTTGTTTCGGTGTCTTCCACGGAAGCCGAGTATCGTGCTATGGCTTCTACCACTCGCGAGGTTGTTTGGCTACGTCGGTTACTTGCAAATATGGGTGTCTCTTTTTCTCAGCCCACTCCTATTTATTGTGATAATAAGAGTGTTATTCAGATTGCTCACGATTCGGTTTTTCATGAGAGGACTGAGCACATCGAGATTGATTGTCATATCACTCGTCATCATCTTACCCATGGCGCCATCACTTTGCCTTTTGTTTCTTCTTCCACACAAATAGCTGATTTGTTTACGAAGTCTCATCCAGTCCAGCGTTTTGGTTTTTTGGTTGGCAAACTCTCAATGCTTCTCGCTGCAGCATCGTGAGTTTGAGGGGGGATATTAGAGTTTTATTTAGCATTAAGGGTAGTTTAGTATTTTTCCTTTTATTTTGTTATTAGGTGGTTGTAGTAGGATATATATTCTCTCTTCTTCTTTTCATTTGTATTGTATTCTAGTTCATGTCAAGATGAAACCCTAGCTCCTCTCTTTCTCTTTTCCATTTGATTGTAGATCTTTGATATATTATCAATAAAATTATATTTACATGACACTTTTGGGGGTTCAAAGTTCAAAAATTAAAGAAAAAATGATGGATAAAAAATATAGAAATATAAACAATGATTGAAGGCCGATGGCTCTAAAACCTATGCTGTAAATGTAAAGATAGTCGTAGGGCTAATATGTATTGGGAAGCAAGATTTTATTTCCAAGATGTAGGGATTTACATTCTCCACATATCTGCTAGCTCTTACGTGCGATTGGACTTCGTTCAACCTCACATGTGAATTTATTATATTAGGTAAGTTGTGAGTGTTTGAATTGTTGTGGTTCAAGACTATAATTTCTCAAGTGACTTAACATTCTCAACATCAAAGACAAATCTCCTATCAATTATGCCTTCTCGAAAGGTTTTTCAGCTCACAATGACTCTTTTAAAATTGGGAAGTGCTCCCTAAATTAGGGCCTTTAATTACTCTTACTTGATTGACAGAATTGTATTTCCTTGTGGGGGTGGGGGGAGGCCTTCAATTCTTATGTTTGTCGTATCACGACTTAATCAGAGTATGTTAAAACCAAAAGTTTGAAAATTAATATCCTACATAACTTAAAATATCGTACTATCTCATCCACTGCGGCTGTTTAGTTTTGCTGACCATAAAATTTTGGACGGGCAAGCATGACCCTGCAACTATGCCAAGTCAGTCCAGCTTGCAAGTGGAATGTGTGAGGTAAGCAAGCTGTTCATTGTTGCAATGTTCACGTACACATTTGTTGGTTATCAACATGGTACATTGTTATGAGTGTCAAAAAAAATCCTTAAATCATTGTATTTTGACAAAATTTATATTACAAATTACAAAACTTATTGATGTTTAAGGATAATTGAAGAATTATTTTGAGACCCAATACAATTATCTTAATATGAGTCCAAACTTGTATAGGAACCCTAAAATTACAAATGTGATGGGTGGTCTGAATGTGGTGTGTTACTCTCCATGCATGCAAAATGGTAGGGCATCAAGAATAAAATCCAGCATAAAATCTTTAGGTACATTATTAGGGTATAATAGTACCAGACCGCTGTTATCAGGTGCCACATCATGATGGAGAAGGATGGGTCCCACATTCTCAAGGGCATGCACCATGCTCCAAACTTTAATACTATATACTAACTACTTAATCGATCACTATGTAATCTAATATGACAGCTACAAAACTAATTATTCACTCATGTCTATCTATTGGGTCTTGACCTTGCTGTGGGTTATAGACATTTTGTGGTTGGTTCACCATTTTGGTTGATTTCTTTATTTCCTTCTCGTCCCTTCCTTTTCGTTATCTAATCTAACGGCTGCAATCTAGTATGTTTTCCATTATTTAAAGTTGATGACGAGGATGGTAACGTATATAAATATAGTTTAAGGGATTCTTATATATAAGTTTTATACGGAAGAGTGTTTTTTTATTTAAATTTTATTGACTAGTCAATTATAAATTAAATCATATTTTTGAATTTACAAATTTTTTCATTATTAATATATATCCAACTCCTTGCATTCCCTCCAAATTAAAAGAGAGAATTATTTTTTTTTCCTTTCAAGCTTTAAAGAATTATAACTTTCGATATACAAGTTCAAAATTTTCAAAATTGATATTTTTGAAAACTAGTAATCAAGCCCTACAAAATGAGATTCATATTCAATATAAAATATTTTTAAAAAAATGACATGTTCCATTCGTTTTTAGGAAGATAGTAAGTGTTTACTATTTTTAAAAACATCCCTGATATAAAATTGTTTCATTTTTCGGTGAACACAGTCAACATTTATTGTCTTCAATTTTTTATTTAGAGTTTTATAAGGTTCATAGATCTTGTTTAATTGCTCTCGGCGAGTAGATTTTAAAATTAGTAATTTTGTGAAAAATGAATATGTAAATCGAAAGTTATGGTCATTTAATGATTAAAAATATGAATAAAAAAGTTCAACCACTTGTGTAACTTCCTCTTAAAAGTTAGGGATGGTTGGTTTGAAATGGATAAATTTGTCAAAAACAAATCCTAAAAATTAGGAATATGACTGATGTAATAAGATTTCTTGTAAAAATGGTATTCTAGCTCGGGAATCTGATCAGAAGGTGTCCGGAGGAGGTAACTCCGGTGACAGGCTTTTCAAAAATGGCGAGGGAAATCAGGACCTTACTAAACAAGTCGATTTTTTAGGAGCAAAAACATCTCAACAAGTTAACTATATGAATGATGAAAACGTGTTAAATGTCATCCCTTTAGCTATTATCCCGGAAACTGTTAAAGTCCAATTTGTTGTTCCTAATTATTCGGAAGTTTCAAAGGTTCCAATCCTCTTTTAGAAAAAGAAAATAATAAGGAGGATTTGACCCCACAGTTCCCACCTCCGATCAAACAATTAGTTGCAGTAAACTCTTCGCGAAAAGAATTTTATGTTGGCAACTCATATAAGGAGAACCAAAGCTATATTCATCATAAGGGAATAAATTAGTTATGCACAATGATACTATTGAGTCTTCATCTTCTGATGAAGACAATACAAGTGAAGAAGATATACCTCGTTTAGACAAGATTGTCACTAGTGGAGACAAACTCAAGTTAATCCTAATAGTGTTCAAATTCATGAAGATCGGAGCATTGATTTATATGTGAAAATCCTCAATATTGTCTCGAACAACGTAAACTCTACTTCGAATCATAATAAATGGCATGTCGTTCGCAGGAAAACGCGTTCAAGATATAGTAGGTCCTAAATTTATTTTCAAGGTTTCATTTTCTTTTAAAAAAAGTTTAGAAATCAATAAGACTTTTTTAGGAAAAATCTCTTCAAACTGGACCTATATGTAAAAGTCCCAATTATTTAAGGAGTCCCACTGTGGTTTGTTTTAAAAAAAACAAGAAATATTTTTTGTGTATGTGGTGTTTAAACGTTTCATGAAACTTGTAAAAAAATCCATTAAAAATGATTTTTTTCCTATTTTACGAAAATAGGTCAATATTTGACATTTTTTAAGAAACTTAAAAGACTGTATTGACTCAATATTTTAAAATAAAAAAAACAAATAGTTTGAACTAATTGTTTTTGAAACATCCTGAAATGTTTATAAATTGCACACACAAAAAAGAAAGAAAGAAAAAAAAAAAAATATATATATATATATATATATATATATATATATATATATATATATATATATATATATATATATATATATATATATATATATATAATGGCAAATGAAAAAAATGGAGTTTTGACTAGGCATAAATTCTTCTGAATTTATCCCCTTAGTTTAGTAGCTTTTAGCACCTCGAATAATATAATTCGTATTGATTTATCTCATTTGTATGCTACTGACAATTCCCACATATTGCCTCGAGTTTTGTGTATCTTTCATGTTTTTACAGGTAATTAATACAAGTGTAGAGAAGAGGAATCCAAAGTCGAGAAATCAACAAAGGACGGAAAGTCAGAAGGAAAAATAGTCATTTCACATCTAGAGTTCGAACGAGGGGTCAACATTAAAAATGAAGATCTCGCGTCTAGAAGCGTGTAGAAAGAAATGGCATCCCAAACCGAGCCCAAGATCAGAAGTTATAGAGATTCAAAGATGAGAGGAAAATCAAGAGAAAGAAAGAGGTCCATAATGTGAATAAATTTTACCATCGGACAGGATCGGGTTGGTTAAAATCGAACCGATTCGGGAAGCATGAAGGTTCTGTACACAATTCAACACCGGACCGATAAGGATACAATTAAAAACGAACTGGTCTGATGCCTTTAAGATCTCTAAATAAAATTTAGGGTCGGACCGATCCGTTTATAGAAGAAAATGAACCGGTCCGATGTCTTGAAAATCCCTTAACAAAATTGGATACTGGGCCGAACCAAAGAATATCCACCGGACTAGCTCGGTTGAGATTTTCCTTGATTTTTCGTTTATAATCCAGAGTTTTACTTGGTTCAAACTCTTGTAAATTTCGTAGTGTATTTAACTTAACTTATTTCTAAACATTAGAGGTTCTAATACTATTTAGTTTAGAGGGCTCTTGCATAGAAGAACCTTAGTTTTGAATTTTTTTTGCATTTAATTCAAGATTCAAAGTTTATTTCCAGATTTTCTCATTGCAAGTAATATTTAATTTCTGCTTTCAATTTCTTTCGTAGTTAGTTAGATTAATTCTTAATTCCCAGTTTTCAATTCTTAATTCAAAACTTTCTTCTCAAAATTTCCAAAATAGTCATGAATTCCTGCACTTTAAAAGTCGTGTTTACATTTAATTTAAGGGTTGGGGTGCATGAACCCAACCTGAAGTAATTTACACATATAGTAAATAGGGTTTGAATTGAATTTTAAGTGAATCGTGTTGGGTAGTAAGTACAACCATCATAGACCTTTTAACCTCGTTTGCCCAAGGTAACCCGGGTGTTTAAGGATGCGATGTGCGTGTTAGCTATTCAACACCGCTTTATTTATAACTTTGATTATGTCTGGTGTGTGTTATTACCCTCATACATGTAATGCTTAGGATTACTAAATACTCGTGATTAGGCTCAAATTCTTCTGAATTTATCCCCTTAATTTCGAGACTTTTATTATCTAGAGTAACGTAAAATGAGTATAATTATCGCATTTTTTTTATATTAACTCCTTCTAACAAGTACATCTAGTTTTGTGTATTTCTCATAAGTTTTTGCAGGTATTTGACGCATTGGGGAAGAAAGAAACTGGAAAAGAAATGAATGAAGTCAAAGGAGGAAGGTCAAAGGGAAATTTCATAAACTTATAACCTTAATCGGGAATTGAAGCCAACTATAAAGTTGAAGAGAACTCAATTTCAAGAGCATTGGAAGAAATGACAAGTCAATCCGAGCCACGGTGAACAAGTTACGAAGATTTGAAATTGAGAAGAATCCTGAAAAAGATCCCTTAATGAAATACCAAGGCGATCCGGACCTTTTTCCAGGAAAGGATCCGGACCGGTCCCAAAATAATTCTTTAGATAAAAAATCAGGTGATCTGAACCTTTTTCTAGAAAAGGATCTGGACCGTCCTGGTAGAAAATCCTTTGTCAAGAAATAAGGGGCGATCCAGACCTTTTTCCCAAAAAGTATCTGAACACCCTTAAGCTAAGGAACTCTGTTTAAAATAAGGGGGCGATCCTGATCGCCTTTCCCGATGGGTACGGGCCGCATGGGATTTTCTTAAACTCTCTAGTTGACTTCAACTCTGGACGAAGGCTACAAATTTACGAAATTGACCTTTCACTTTCCTACTTCGACTTCATTCATTACTTTTCCAGTTTCCTTCTTCCACATTGATTCAAATACCTGCAAAACTCATGAGAAATACATGAAACTAGATGTACTTATTAGACGGAGTCAGTAGCAAAGAAATGCGATAATTATACTCATTTTACGTTACTCGAGATAGTAAAAGTCTCTAAATTAAAGGGATAAATTCGAAATAATTTGAGCCTAATCAAACTCCCTAACTTAGAACTTTGCGCGTCCTGAGAAATGTAAAAGAATGTAACTATGGGTAAACTCTCAAAAATTTCACTTTATTTGGATAGAATACGACTTTCGCGGGCAAAAGATTGCATTTAGCGTATGTAGCAAGTCTTTAAACCCCTAGGTCACCTTAGTAGGACGAGTTGTGTCTCGTGAGGTTTTACAGTGAATATACCCACAAAATTTGACTCAAAGAAAATTTAAAATACTCAAAAATTGTATAATTTAAACTTTTTTAGAAAATACTCATCATCAATCCAATTTAAGAGTCTCAAATCACAGTATTTGTGTGAGAATCAATAAATTTAACCTCGAATTTCCACCGGTTGACCATCACATTACTTATCCGAAAGTTTGTTTTAATTCAAATTCTCACTGGGTGCTCTCTTAAACGAATCACTCGAAAATGTGGCTATTTTCTCTTGGTACGCGTGACATAATCAGTAAATGTAATGGAACACAAGTTCACGCATACTAAAATCAAAAGATGAAAATTTATGGGGTAAAAAGATCTCATCATTAGAATACGGTTACAAGGAAACGGAAAAACATCGCCTCTACTTTATGCCTTTAATCTCTTTTATTATCTTTTATGACTGAGCTCTCCACGTGGTAAGCAAATTTGCACTTTGGAGTCGGTTAGGAATTTTTAGATTTTTAAGGTGCATTGGGTAAAAATAGATGGTTGGGTACTTTGGAATTGAAAGATTTCCTTGAAATGTCCATTAGGGTTTTGCGGGCTTTTGCTCATTATATATATATATATATATATATATATTTTTTTTTTCTTTTTCACATTTTTCTTATCTTGCTATTTTTGTTGAGCATGTTCTATTTTTCTTACCCCATTTTACTTGCACTAATTGGACTAAAATTCTGGGGTTTCACTTTTCTCATTCCAGGGCATTTAGGTTTTTCGGGTAGTCAAATGAAAAGGAAAAAATTTAGTTGCCTGAAATTGGTTAGCAAAGGGAAAGTTTTTCACGACTTTTTCTGGCCAATATTTTTAGGTAAAAAACGAGGGCCCACTTCATTGTCCAAATTATTAATTGTGTTACCATATGCATCTCGAGGTTAATTTAATTTAGAGATATGTTAACGCATTTTTCAAGACAGCATCCCATACATTTCTCGTAACCGATCAAAACAAAGGGTTGAGGTCATGAATGAATTTTTTTTAAACATTGAATTGAGCTTTGAGTTAACCATTAACTCGGATTGATTTAAAAACTCACAAAAAAGATAGGCTTGAATCTCGTCGGGTTGGTTTATATCCACACCTATTCGTTAAGTCGTACATGTTCGCTCAATTTCCATCTTTGGTCAGTTTCGGCTTTGTGCATTATGTTTTTACAATATGAAACTTTAAACCGAATTTTAATGATAGTTTCGAAAAATTTACATTCCAATTTTTATTTATTTTGAAAAAAAAATGGTTTTTCTGAGTTTTTTTTTAAAGTTCTCTAATTTTTTGGCATTTTGAAAATTTGGGAAGTTTTAGAAAAACGCACTCGTCACCCCCTAAGTTAGACTTTTACATTATCCTCAATCAAAAGGACTAAAATCTAAATAAGACAAAATAAGAAGTGCGTGAAATAAAATAAACAAATGGAGAAAATGCGGGTTTTTATTTATAAGGATTGTGGTACATTAAACAGGGCAGAAAAATAAAGAAAACATAAAACCACATCAAAACAGGCCACCGACACAGAAATCAACAAAAGGCTTCACATATGCGGGGGGTTGGAGCTACCGGGCGCATTTGGATCGTAAGGATCATAGAAGAAGCTTGGTTAGGGGCCACCAAAATTGAGTTCATATATGTGAGCTTGAAGCCTATGCATCAAAAACGAAATTACTAGTAATATTTGCGAAGAGTGTCGACGTTCTAGGCTTCTTGAATTCTTCACCTTTCAGTGTATTTAGGCAATATGTTCCTGGTCGAATAACTATCGAGATACAGTATGGACTGTGCTAATTGGGTTCCAATTTGTTGTTCTTCGGAATCACTTTCTTGAGGAGAAGATCTCCTTGTTTCAAGTTTGTCGTCTTAACCCTCTGGTTGTAAAATCGATCAATCCTTTGTTGATAAGTAGCCATCAGAATTGCAACATCCTCTCTCACTTCTTCAACCATGTCCAAATCTACTCGCCTCATTACATCACTATTAGGGGAATCAAAATTCAACACCTTGTGAGTCGGAAAACCTGTTTTAGTTGGTACGAATGCCTCATTACCAAAAGCAGGCCTGTATGGAGTCTCTCCTATTGCCGTTTTTTTCGTAGTCCTGTAAGCCCAAAGGACATTATGCAGCTTATTAACCCAGTTACCTTTAGCATCATCCAACATTTTCTTCAAGCCTTCGAGAAAAGTTTTATTAGTAGCATCTATCTGACCATTTCATTATGGATGCCCAAGTTATGAATGTAGATTTTGAATATTGGATCGGATACAATATTCCTCAAACTCCTTATTGTCGAACTAAGTACCATGATCAGTGATGAAAGCATAAGGCATTCCATAAAAACATGATTTTCTTCCATATTGAGTGAAAAACTCTTTGGTAGGGCATATCGATTAAGGGCTCAGTTTCCACCCATTTGGTGAAGTAATCCACTGCGACAACTAAATATTTGGACCTTTCTTTGGTGGTCGAAAATGGCCTGACCAAGTATATTCCCCAAATAGTAAAGGGCTAAGGATAAGTAATAGGAGTTAGGAAAGCCCCTGGTCTCTTGTGAATAATACCAAACCTTTGGAACTTATCACAACTCTTGGCGAAGGAAACATAATCAGCCTTCATCATCGCTCAATAGTTGCCTTACATGGCTATTCTTTGCACCAAAGATCTTTTACCTGAATGATCTCCACATGAGCCTTCACGGACCTCTTTAATCAGATCATTTACTTTAGTTTGATGTACATAAAGAAGTAAAGAGACTGTGTAGTATCTTCTGTATGGAACACCTTTTTCCAAGATATAGCTGGATGCTCTATATCTTATATTCCTTGCTTCTTTCTGGTGTGATGGTAACAAGCCTTTTTTGATGTAATCTTTAATTGGATCCATCCAAGAGTATCCCAATTCTACTGAAATCATACTCGCATCTTCCACATCAATGCTTCTGCTGATGAGAATCTCTACAAGTATGGTTCGTCCAAGATCCATCGGAGTTCCTGAGGCTAGTCGAGCAAGAGCATCATCACAGGTATTATTTACTCTTAGAATTCAGATTGTCTTGACTATAGGGAACGGTGAGATGACCTCTATATCCTTATTCATGTATCTTACCACTTTTTCTCCTTTAACTCTATATATTTGAAGTAATTGGAGGATAATAACTCGAGAATGATTGTGCACTATTACTTGCTCAACACCTAGAATGAGGTTAATTCTAATCATGTAATTAATGATTTGTAATCATATTCAGTGTTTGAGGCTTAAAATTTAAATCTCAACACATATTCCACATCTAAATTGTCTGGAGTGTTGATAATGAACACCCGGGAATGACCATTGGAGGCTAATTCTATATGGAATTACCAGTGGTACTGAACTAGATCCTAGAATTTGGGCTGAAATTGCCCTCGGGAATGACCATTGACTACCCAAAGTTCAGTACACTATTCGTGGAGGACCGACAATGGGTTGCGAGTCAAATAATTGGGTGGTACCTACGATGAAGTAAATTTTGACGATGCAGTTCAGATCATGGTAGGCTTGTTCCAACAGACCGGTGATATTTACTGTATATTCTAGTTACTCGATGCCTTAAAGATAAAAGGGCGTTTGGTACCTTCACTTCTTCATCTCCCTATTGAATGGGAGGATCTATATGAAGAATCCGTAGAAGTTGTGTAATGTATTGACTTATCATGGCAAGACAATATCGTTGCCACCAGATGGGGGGATGAGTTTGATAGCCCAGATTAAGAGACAAGCCAATAAAAGGTTAGTCTAATGATCAGTATATATGGGACGATATTGTTTGAAGAGTTGCTGGACAAATCAACAAAAACTACAAGAAAATGGTCATTTATGTTAGTCAAAAAATGACATAAACGACCATTCATGTCAGTTTTAGAATGTTTCAAAACTGACATATAAATTCCTGACACAAATGTTTGTAAAAATGACATAAATAAGATCACATTTATCTCGGTATGTAAGAAGACACTTAAAAACTATAGTATTCACCATGTTTTTCATCACATTTTCATGAAAAATTGATAATGTTAGCAATTTTATGAGTCTTTTGAAAACTGACATAAATGTTGATATAAACATTAAAAAAACTATTACTCGATCAATAGACAACTATTATTTGAGGCTAAATCAACCCTTGTAAGTAGATGGTAATCAAGATCATAAATATCATGAACTTGATATACATCAAGATACTTACAATAAAAAAATTGATGCGAGCTACATCATATCCAAAAACTAGCTAGTGTGTGAGTTACGTGATGATATAAAAAAACTAGCTAATGTCTTGTTATCTATGTGATAATATCCTAAAAATAGTGATGATACATCACAATATCCAAAAACTAACCACTACAACAATTCTCACATTTACCTGCGAATTGTTTCGTAGCAAAATATTCATATTTCGTTGCTAATAGTTTTTTGCAACGAAAATTATTTCGTAACAAGTTCGTGGCCAAAGGACTGTTGGTAAATGTATTTGGCCACGAAATTAACTTGCGTTGCCCATTGTTTAAGTCATTTTCCACGAAATTATTTTCGTGGATAATTACCATATTTAGGCTACAATTTGTTTCGTAGCAAATAGTCTGACATTTCGTTGCAAAATATCTTAATTTCGTTGCCAATTCTTCAAGGAAACTAGTGTTTATAAACTTTCAACTACGAAATTTACAATTTTTTTGTAGCTAATTTTTCAACATCTCGTTGCTAAATGTTTACATTTCGTTGCCAATTCTACACTTAAATTAATCATTAGAAGCTTTTATCAACAAAAATTGTACCTTCCCTCAAGATCTATTAGCTACGAAATTTTATTGTTGAAGAATGATTCTTAATCATTAATTTTTCAATAATAACTAAACCGCACTTTTATTTATCAATTGCATATTTAACTACTAAAAGATTTATTTTGATAACGGAATGTTTTCAAATATATATTTTTTTATTTTGAATTTGATAAATTAATGTATACCACGAAATTTAAACAAATTACCATAAAAAAAACACATTCATTAAAATCCACAAAATAACTAAATTATCATAACTAAAATCCACATTAAGTCACATACACATACGTTGTCAAGCCAACTAAACACTAGTTACAGGACGTAGAAGTCCCACATTTCATCCCCGATAAATATCCATGGTGCAAAAAA
This sequence comes from Sambucus nigra, assembly GCA_949130495.1. Classification (NCBI taxonomy): domain Eukaryota; kingdom Viridiplantae; phylum Streptophyta; class Magnoliopsida; order Dipsacales; family Adoxaceae; genus Sambucus; species Sambucus nigra. The sequence goes on from OX422207.1 coordinate 765,106,738, forward strand.
ATAACTTATACTAGTTAAAGGACTTAGAAGTCTCCGATTCCACTTGCAAATGTCAAAAGTTCACGGCGCCTCAAAAATAGCTTCTTGTCATATCAAATCTGGAATTAAGAGAATACAATATCATTAGCTAAAATAAAGTGGGAATTGATTCGTCTTTATCATGAAAAAATTACAACGATGAGCGAAAGGATGTCTAGATTACCATCGTTCGGAAGATGAGGAACGTGATGCGATCAATGACTTAATCAACTTATCGGACTCCGCTTGTTGAACTAGAATAGACTCTAGCATTGCACGTTGATTCTCCATATCGGCCTTTTGTGCCACTGACTCTTCTCGTTGAATCGTTGCCTCTACCTCACGATCTTGTAAACGCTCCATCAAATCTTCTTGAACTTTCATAGACTTCTCAAGTGCCTCTTCCAATTTGGCATTCCTCAATCGCAATATATTAATTCTTGAATCCTTTCTTTTGGGACCATACCCAAGACCATTAATATATCCTGGTCTTGTGCCAAGAACTTTATCTGCTATCTCGTCTGAGCTCATCATGGTACCATCCTCAGATATTGATTCAGATTCAAGGCGTTTCATCTCATTCTGCAAACAAAATAGAAGAAAAAGGATTATAAATTTGGCCAAACTGTTAAGATGTCTACAATTTTTAAGCTAATTAAAGACAATAATTTTAAAATAGTAAAGCATAATGCAGTATGTGTAATTTTTAAACTACCAAAGGAATTACAAACCAGCAGTGTTTGTTGGTTTGTAATTCAGCAACAACGGGATAAATTCTAAATAAAATTAATAAGACTTACATAGAGTGTTTCAGCTTTGGTAGATGTCCACTTTTCATCTTTACAATGCGTTTCTTTATAAAACTTGATCCTATTCGGCTCTTGACCGTCCACCTCTTTACTCCGCTATTAAACAACAAATAATTAATAATTATACTTGTAAAATAAAATTCTCAATTGATAAACCAAAACAAGTTGATATATTACCAATTCATGACGAACCACCACAAATGCTTTTGACCCTTGATTATGCTTTACAATTTGTTTAGACTTATTATTCTGATTTACAATACATTGTCTCTGCAGTAATTTTTCAAACATCATAAGTATGCATATTTTAATAAAAAAAAATATTTACAAGTTACAACATCAACGATAATTCAAACCTGATATCTTGGACTTCCATCAAGATCGCATAGACTAAGCTAATTATCCCTGGTCATATTAGTAGGGACATTTTCTCGAGCCTCCTCTGCTGATCCATATTTTTTATACACTTCACGAAGCTTTCTCCGTTGACTCCTACTTCTCCCTTTCATTAGCTCTTCCAAACACTCCTTTGCATGATCATCCAAATCAATGTCGAATTTCTCCTGAAATTTTATACTCAATCAATAACTGATGAAATGAAACGATGTAATAGTGTAACAATGTAATAGTGTAACAAAACATAAATATATTAACATTAATGGCCTTTAATTGCAATTGTAGTATACCAATAACAACATGATTAGTTAAAACTCTTTATAAAACTCTTTATGATTAGTAGAAGGGGCCCATGCTGTAACATTTTTTATAAAACTCTTTTTTGTGTCTCCATACATATCTTAACATTTTGTATATGAAAACACCTCTCTCTGATAACCTCAATTTTAGAATAAAAAAATATCATTTTTTGGATAAGCATAAGTACAAGTCATCACATATTCCAGTCAATGTTATCATTCCACAAAAAACGGTTCATGTGGGGAAAGTGCGCACGTGAAGAGAAGTGAAAACAAGAAAAAGGCACTATAAATGTGTATATATAATTACATATTTCCCAAACAAGCAAGAAGAAAGGCAATGGGTGGCTTGAAGAATTGGATTGTTATACTCTTTATCGCACACTTCCCTTGCTTCTTACATGCTCAAATCGACTACCCTTCAAACCCGTCAGCGAACATCTCCACTTCATGGAGAAATCAAAACTCCATTGGACAACAAACTTGGCGATTCATAGATGGCTCTAACATTAGACCCCTCCTATTTACAGTTGATCTCTGGATTTTATAAAACTCTTTTTTGTGTCTCTATACATATCTTATCATCTCAAGCTAGAGGAAGAATTTTGGAGACAGAAGGCTAATTGTAGATGGGATGAAACTTCTTAAAGCTATCAGCACACATAATGTCGCAATCAGAACAAGTGACAACATGAGACTCGACTTGACTCGCTACTATTTACCGCCAAATTATAAACAATAAACACATTTGCATTACAACATAATGGTGATTTGAGGTGGGGCCAAAGCACCACCGCATAATGGTACCGTCCGAAAAGGCAGCATTTTTCGTCGGTCGTTTAATTCATACGAATGAGTTCATGGCTCTTTTAGGAGAAGGCTACTATGCCGACAGAACAGCCAAACAAACATCTGCGATTTTACAAAGAATGGGGAAAGCTTTGGAGTCACAAATCGAGTCCCTCAAGGCTGTAATGCAGGATCTTAAGGCTGAGGCTTCCTTTTTTGACACAACAGCGGCTGAGGCAGTGGAGGGTCTTGTGGAGATAAGGGAAGACTATATTGAGGAAGCTCGTAGTGGAAATACATTTATATCAGTGGTGTTCAAGCCTGTTTCTCGTAGTTTTACTGAGGCAGACAACAAGAAATCTACAATTGAAGATGAAGAATATGCTCGTATATTGTTCAGGCTTGATGAACTTGAGAAAGAAGAACTTGAAGCTGAAAGTGTAAATGAACCTGACAAAGATGAACTGAATGAAGGTGATTTAGGTCACCACATAAGTCAGCTTTCTCTAGATCACAAGTTCACAAATTCAGAGTCAAAAGATTCGAGGGTTCATCCTTCATCCAAGGATCGGTCTTCACATAAGAAAAGTCCAGCATTTAGCAAGTTTCTAGATTCAATATGCAGAGAAGATAGAAAGCAATCAAAGGGAACAAACATCTACTACTCCCTCAAAGCCAGTTTCTAGATTCAATATGCAGAGAAGATAGCTATCGCTACTATTTAAATTAAAATTTTGAAAATGCAGGAGATCCAGCCTGGTCATTTTAGTTCAGCAGCTTGTGAGAAACCTCAACCAGTGAGTAAGAAAAGAGCCAATTAGAGATCATTGTGGATGAACCTAAAATTGATTGTATTCAAACCTTATTGTACACTTTTACAAGCTTGAGTGAGTGGACTTAAATTACCAATGGGCTTATTCGACTCCAAACAAAAAAAACACATTTGCAGCTCACCCAATTGAGACAATAAACCAACACTGCGGAAGGGTACATTAAACAGTTATACAACTTGGGGACAATTCAAAATTAATCCTAATTTTCACTAGTTTTCTACAAATTGGAAATCAATTATCTAGATTTGACACAAATGTAAGAAAATGAGATAGTAGAAATGCAAAATTTCAACCCTCATATGTCATGGCACTATCATGTCATGTCATTTGTCACATCATTTCACAAAAACAAATCCCACCCGAATGCATTCGGTGTCCTTTCGAGTTGCTTGATGATAACTTTACCTGATAGTGTGGCACTATAAAGTCATTTAGAGGTCAGATTTTGGCAACAATTTGATATTGAAAGGGGTTGCATATTTTGTAAGAATAATGCTATAAAGAGGTTACATATCTTCTAAGAAGACAGTGCTTATAGCAAACAACTGATAGAGGAAAATATAGGGATCCTTTGACTGCATAAAGAAGTGAGTATAAATTGATTACTGTTAACAAAATAGAAGTGAGTATAAATTGATTTTCACAACATAATGATGGGGTAATATTCTAATCCCTGACTGGATGTGCTAGTGTTTTCAGTGTACTTGTAATAAATAGTGACTACCATATCACACTTCCTAATACAATGTAGCTGAGGATCAACTGGAACTGCTACTTTCCAAATTCTACACTGGGATGCAAGCTTAGCTCCTACTTTAAATAGCTGAGGATCAACTGGAACTGCATTTTTTAGAAGTTTCTAAATAAAAACTAAAATTTTAATGGACAATGTGAATCCCAAATTAGGTTCTAGCTCATAGAGGTAGGAGAGGCACATCTGAGAGCCTCAAAAATTAATTTGAATGTTAATTCACCTAAAGAAGAGGGAATGATGCCAAACGCAGAAAGTAACTACATCACTCGTCGCTATGTGGTATGATTTCTTCACTCTCTATACTAACGTGATTTAACTTTTTTGAGCTAATTCATAGTTGTTGACATTTGAATATTCAGCTATTCAGTTCAAATGGTTATAATTCTGCAGGAGTAACCAGAGGATGTGGTTGGCAATATTCAACTATATGCATTAATTTAGCAATGTTCTATCTCATTGGCATGCCAATTGCAGCCATCCTTGGACTTAAGTTGAAACTTTATGCTAAGGTGATACATAAATTATATATGTTATGGATATTTTGAGTTTTACCATCACTTTGAGTTGCTCCCAAAATTAAAATATTTGAATTATACCTTTACTCAGGGTTTTAGCTATATTTTAGGAGGATCTTTTATTGCACTTTTGTGAACTTCTATAGAATTTAAGTGTAACTTAAAAAATATTATATATGATTTGTGAAAGTAACTCAAAACCAACCCTAAAATTGGGGTAAACAACACTAGGCAGCGTGTCACCAATTCAGTACATACTCCGTCACCAATTCAGTACATACTCGGATGTAACTGCTGAAACTATAACACTAGGCATCATGTCACCAAGTCCTATCTCAAATGAACTAATGCATCACTCCTAATGAAAATCACTCCAGCATGCAGAAATAATTCAAAATCGCAAAATTAAAGTAACAATGCCATTTTCAATACGAAATTACTTACACTGAGTCTGTCAAACGCTCTTGTCTTATCAGCTTCAGTGAGGTCTTTCCATTTGGTTGGGACTGGAATTAGGTTACGAATGATAGTCCCGAGTTCATTTTATAATTTAGCAGATTGGTCTTTGTCAAGTGGCCTATTTTTCTCCTTCAATATCTCAATACGCATCTTTTTCCCAGTAGCTTTGATAATCTTCTGAAGCCCCTTGCCACGTGTAGGTCCACGGACTTTTTTCGTTATGGTAGAATCTGTATTCGAAACTTTAAAAGCAAATAAACAATATTAGCAACAAATGAACAATATTAAGAAACATTTGAAAATTAGTTTTTGTACCAGCATGGCTTGTGGAGGTTTCGGGACTAGTCTGTTGTGTTGATGACAAGATATTTGTAGATTGTACATCCATTATGTGTTCAGTCGGGGGTGCAATGGGAGCTATGGGAGCCATGGGTGCCGTGGGTACTGTGGGTGCTATGGGAGTAGTGGGTGCCGTGGAAGTCGGGGGCGCCGTGAGATTCGGGGGTGCCGAGGGAGCATCCTTCATGCTATTTGATCGAAGACGTCTTCCTGGCGCCATACTGAAAAAGAACATCAAAACACACAAAAAAATTCACCACTTTATTGAAATATTGAAATATTATAATTTTTACACCACTTTACACCACTCAAAAAGGAGGACTCGATTTCCTTTGATATACTCTAACTCAATACTATCGTTCAATACACCATAAAAGTTAATATCTTCGTCATTATGATCTCCTTTAACAACTAAACCGCTGTTTTGACTTCTCCTGCGATTGTCACGGTCTTTAGTGTGAAATCTAACTCCGTTCACTATGCAACTTTTATACTTGATTGCCCGTATGTCAAGACCACATGTTAATGCATATAGTTGATCCGTACATTCTGGAGACTTCTGGCCGTATAAATTTTTCATCTATTAAATACAATTTGAATGATATAAGTTAGACCAATTATATTACTTAAAAAATAATTAAATTTATACATCAATATTATGTTATGATAACTTTCCTTAAACTTACGCGTTCTTCAAACCAGCTAGGTAAATTCCTTCGACTTCTCTCTTCTAAATTCAAAGGGCTTTGTTTCTTCAGCTCCACCATATGCTCACTAACAATGATAATAATTATAACAATAAGCTTCGTAGCAGTTGCAAAATTAATACTTATCAAGATTACTTCCTAGTTATTAACTTACTCTATATATGGAGCAACTTTCTCATAATTATTCAACGTATACCACCGCATCATTTCCATCTCAGTCACTGTGAGAAAGTCATAAGTACATGCCCCAAAAGGGCTTACCTTTTGAGAGAATACATCCAATCCCTCCTCTTGCTCCTCCCCGTCATAATTGCTTTCCGAGCGGTTGAGTTTAGTTTCAATCCCGTCAAAGTACATTGAGCAAAATGTCAAACATTCATTAACGATGTAGGCTTCCGCTATAGAACCTTCCGGGCGAGCTTCATTACGCACGTAATCCTTTAATGTGCCCAAGTACCTATTATCATTTACAAAGAAATAAATTACCTCATGTTAAATCTATAAACTATACTTAAAAAATAAGTATTTTAATTTAAACCCCCATTTTTTATGTCAAGTTTGACTTAAAAATTGGGGGCTATGTCGAAATAACCCTAAAAAAATGACGGCGAGTATATTGACATACCTTTCAATAGGATACATCCACCTATATTGCACCGGTCCTCCAAGCATAGCCTCTCGCGGCAAATGAATAGCTAAGTGGACCATTATATCAAAAAACGCCGGTGGATAAATCAATTCTAGTTTGCACAAAATCACAACAATGTCTTTCTCTAACCTTTTCAGTTCCTCTACATCTAGTGTTTTACAACACAAATCTTTGAAAAAATTCCCCAACTCAACAATTGCACTGTAAACTTCCTTGCGCAAATATCCACGAACCCCAACGGGCAATAATCGCTATAATAGAACATGACAATCATGACTTTTCAACCCCGATACCTTACCATCACCAACGTTCACACACCGTGAGATATTCGAAGCATATGCATCTGGAAACTTCACTGATTTTAAGAACTCACAAAAACCTTGTTTCTCTAACTTACTAAGTGTATAACATGCAGGTGGCATTACATATGTATCCCCATTCCGCTTCAAATGTAATTCCTTCCTTATCTTCATATCCTCCAAATCTTGCCTCACCTTATATGTGTCTTTTGTTTTCCCCTCAGTATTTAATAAAGTTCCCAACACACTTTCACAAATATTTTTTTCAATATGCATGACATCAAGGTTGTGTTGAAGTTTTAATGTTTTCCAATATGGTAATTCAAAAAAAATGCTTTTTCTTGTCTAGTTTAGCTCTTCAGGTGTACGTTTCCTCTTTTTATTTCCCGAATGTTTCCCCGATATATAATCATTGACATGATTCAATTGTTGCAACAAATCATCCCCATTTAAGTCCATGGGTTGTAACCGGAGCTCTTGCTTACCGTCAAATTTTCTACTATTCCTCCATATATGGTTGGGATCTAGATATCGACGATGGTCCATATAACATATCTTACTTCTTATTCTTTTCGAAGAAGTATTTTTGTTACACGTAGGACAAGCCATATAACCCTTAGTGCTCCAACCAGACAAATTACCATATGCCGGAAAGTCATTTATAGTCCACAAAACTGCCGCATGCATCTAAAAATTCATTTTGGTGGATGCATCATATGTTTCTACACCAACTTCCCATAACTCATTCAACTCATCGATTAATGGTCATAAATACACATCCATATCTTTACCTGGTGCCATAGGTCCTGGAATAAGTAACGACATCATAAAAAATGACTCTTTCATACATATCCAAGGCGACAAGTTATATGGCATAAGAATTACTGGCCACATGCTATATGAGTTGTGCATATTACCAAAGGGGTTAAAACCATCACTTGCTAGGCCAAGCCTTACGTTACGAGGGTCTTGAGAAAACCACTCGTGCTTCGCATCAAAATCCTTCCATGCACTAGAATCTGCTGGATGTCTTAATACATTATCTTTGACACGTTTTTCTTTATGCCACTTCATATCATCAGTCGTTTTTCTCGACATAAACAGTCTTTGGAGTCTTGGCTTTAGTGGAAAGTAATGAAGTATTTTGTGAGGAATACGTTTACCCCTATCATCATTAACCTTCCATCTAGACTCTCCACATATTGGACACTCATGTTTATTTTCAAGCTCCTTCCAAAACAAACAACAGTCATTTTTTCATGCATGAATCGATATGTATCCTAATCCCAAGCCACACAACATGCTTCTTGCCTCATAATCTGAATTTGGAAGTGTCTCACCGTCGGGGAAAGCTTCCTTCAGTAATTCAAGCAACATCTTGAGTGATTTATTACTCCAGTGATTAATCACTTTCAAGTGGAGCAACTTCACGAGAAAAGACAGTGTAGAGAATTTTGTGCAACCAGGATATAATTCACGCTCTGCATCTTTCAATAATTTGTTAAAATTTGTCTCATCACTGACACCAAATTGTTTAGGAGTATTACCAGATTCAAACGCTCCAGCTGGACCAGCATCAAAGAAAAACCCTTTCTGTATGTCTTCCAATACTTCTTTCATCTCATCCCCTTCTTCATTTTCATTATCCATCAAACCATCGACATCAGCATTATCATCATTGTCATCATTGACATCATCATGAAATATATCATTAGAAGATTCCCCATGATATGTCCATTGGGTGTAGGTGGTACAAATACCTTTTAAGAAAAGATTATCTTCTACTTCATCAATATTTCTGAGATCGATGTTAAGACAATTGCAACATGGGCACCTAATGAAACTGTCAGGTTCCATATGGTCCTTCGCAAATCGAATAAATGATCTAACACCCAAGACATACTTTTCACAAAATCTATTTGTTTCGTGCATCCAACTCTTATCCATCTAGTTTACATGAAAAATCAAACCCTTTAAATGTTAGTTTAGTGTTTAATATAATATTTTTGTTGTCTAAGATTCAAGAGCATAAGACAAAATATGTTTATTCATAATCACTAATCAATATCCATCAAAAAATAGGATATTGGTAGCCTTCAAGTCAAAATACAAAATTTTTAATTAGGTTCCCACTACATAGACCTAAGTCCCCTAATCAATAAAAAAGCAACACGCAACATTAACAATTAAACAAGGGTTTTCGTCAATCTTACTAAATTTTTCCTACATATATATACTACCTATTGGGCCATCACGCTACATATGTGGTATGTAGCAAGTTAAGAAGTAGAAAAAAATTAGTTAAAATAAATGGGATCTAGTAATATACTAAACAAAGTCGTAGTAAATACCTTGAAATTATAATCCACAATTCGAAGGTACAAGCCATTGGAACAAATAAATTATACATTATTGTTATAAAATAGGTCCTAACAATGGTTTAGTACACCAATTTATATAATTGAGTAAACAAAGAATGTTTATCAAATAGAGGTTGGACAATAGACATGGAAATTAGGGAAATTCTTGTTTTGCAAAAAGTGTTAAATGTACTACAAATGTTTCATAAAAATAACATGTATCATAATTTGGGGAGCCAAAACAACTTGTGGTAGCATAATAATGGCATATAACTACAAATGTAAGTAATAAAAATCATTTTGACTCTACTATATTAATATTTGACATTAATTTTTTCTAAAAAGTCAAAATTCGTGTCTATATCTAAAACGATAAAAGTACATAGTTATGCACCAATAAATTTAACATAAACAACATATTATCAAGATCTTACTATAAAGAGGATATAAATATGAATGGGGTGGGGCTTATTCAAAAAAATTCAACACACAATTTGAAAACGCGAGCTTTTCTAAATCAAAGCTCTGATACCAATTTGTAGACGCGGATTTTAACACGAGATGCGGAAGCGTAAAGGATGATGATGGTTCAACTTTTAACAAAACAACAAGTTTTAATTTTCTTTAAACAAAATTAAAATTTAAACCAAGTGAAGTAAAATTAAACAATTAATTTATTCCATTAAACCAATTCATTAATCCAAGTCCTAGAATTTGCCTAAGTCATATTTATCAATATTAGCAAATTAGGCGAAACCAAATTTTAGCAAATGACTTGAATTAAATAAACTTTACCCAATATTTAATTTAAGTCCCAATTAAAGAGAGTGTGATGATTTAAACCCAATTTTATCTTGAATCATGCTAAGCATGCGTTCTATGTTATATATGTAAGATAAAATAAACCAATCACACTACGCCGCGATGTACGAGGAAAAACCGAAGACGGGAAACAACCTTGGACGGCTCTAGCCTCAAATCCACTAGATAAAGAATTATAAGTATAAGACAAAAGACTTACAAACACACGACTCGATCCCTCTCAGGCCCCGATGCTTCTTCTTGTAGACACCTATTCCTTGCGGATAACCTTGGAATACCACCGCGGTCTCGGAATCCACCGATGGGACTTTATATGGTCACCGTCACCCGAACATGGAGCCTTTCTCCAAGTGGGTAGAATCGCAACAAAACGTCTTCTTCTTTGATGGATGTAGAAGCAAACCAAAACTTCTCTTTGAAATGGAAGAGATAAACCGGTGCCAAACTCCAAGCAATTGATATGTATATATGTGAACTTGGATAAACAATATGGGTGTAAACACTAGAGTGATGGATATTTTTATCTAAAAATCTCACTCAAAACATGAACATTTTCCTTAAAACAATTTTCTCTCAAACTCTATCTAAGAGATGAAAATGGTATGAAAAGTTAGGAAAAGTTAGATTGGAAAATGTTATTCCCGCACATAATAAAGTCTGAAAAAGTTGGTTAAAAACCAAGTGGGGAAGTGGGTGCAAAACTGCCAAAAACTGTTCCCGCCTGGCATCTCGTTCGAACGACCTTTCGTTTGAACGAAATCTCGTTCGAACGAGACTTCTAACGACATTCCATATTGAACTCGTTAGAATCTCGTTGGATATCTCGTTCGAACAGAAAGTTCGTTCGAACGACATATCGAACGACATGTCAGTGGCCTAATATGGGAACTCGTTGGCAAGTTCGTTCGAACGACATTTTCGTTCGAACAACAATCTCGTTCAAACGACTCTATCGAACGAAAAACCAGAAAGTTTGGAAAATTCTATTTTAGCCCAGAAAACTTTATAAACTTATTTTAAAGTTTTAATTAATTCTTTCTTAAAAAAAATGCAGTTTTTATAAAACCTAACACCCATTAAACTTTGTTCCAAGCTCATATATATATATAATTGCATTCATACCTTGGGAGCATGGAACCATAGTTGATGACGTAGAAACGAGGCACGCAAACCGGCATATTTGATGAGACTTTATACTCTTTTCCGCTACGTCTTCAACAAACACTTCATAGGCTTGAGAGTATTACAATTACATACTATCCTATGAATAAATATTTTTGTCCGAAATTGAGCCAAAACTATATATGGACTCAATTGGGAATTTGTGTCCTTACAAATCTCCCCCTTTCGCTATTCCGGGACAAAAACCAAACAAAAATCCTAAAGGGTCGTCAAGATCACTAGACTCAAAGCATAACCCACCCAAACTTGACTCAACCCAAGGATCAAACGCTTTGCCATTTAAACGATGCCACTTTAGAAGAAATCCTGCACACTTAAGCAAACTCATCAAATGCATAGGGAATATCAAAGTATTAAATGCAAATAATTAATTACTCCCCCTAAATTAATTCTCCCCTTTATCAAACACATGACCTACTTAGAAAGACGTCTCCCCCTAAGATAAATCTCCCCCAAACGAAGATACAATAATAATAGGATTAGATATCATTTCTCCCCCTATCATCATTCTCCCCCTTTTTGTTCAGTAATAGACAAAGGCTAAAGAATCAAAACGTAAAAGCATATTGCAGCTTAAAGTTATAAGACATGAAAGCAGATGGGCAATAAAAGCAAGGCAAAGATAAACAAATATCATATATATATATATATACTAGACATATACCAATAAAGCACTTGCATATATATATAGATATAAACACACACATAACACAAAATACACTAAGTTTTCACACTCGTATGGCAAAAATGTGTCATATGGAAACGTAAGTGTTGGGGTGTGAACTAGCAACAATTAAATTTAGACCCCAGCACTTAAAACATGTTCACGGAGTTCTCAATTGATTGCAAACTTCATCACATTTAAATATAACCTCATGTGACAATATGAAGATTGAACTCAATGAACAAACATACACAATGCATACAAGCCTAGCATGATGATGATTCTACAAACCAATAGAGTCATGACATGTAATACGCAACTAGGATAAACGGACATTGTGCAAACCGTTTATATACCATCCAATTCTCCCTCAATCAGCATATATATTCTTTTGCTTTTGAATGAATATATCAAACAAACATAGGCCTTGGCAATTATTTTCTTTTTAAAGCCAAATATTCTGTTTTTAGGCCTTTGGATCACGTATTTCTTTTAGATCCAATAAACGGTGGCTTACTATCGCAAAGGATCACTTAGTCCTTTCGGAGCCCTTCCCCGTGCACAATTAGATATATTTTTTATCTCACAAAGCTCACGTGCAACGGATTTTGACATGCACTAGTCCTCCTAGGTCATAGATATGTAGATGACTAGATTGGTAGGAGAACACCTCAAAAAGCTCAAATATAACATGTGACATTAAGATTTCAAAAGAGCTCGTGCATGTGTGAATAGAGGCATATAGAAATAGAATCCATTTAAACAACACAAAATCCAACTACTCCATATAAAACATGGTAAAGAACATTTTAAGGATTGAAAATCTAAACCAAAAGTTCTAGCCACATGGGAGCGTAAAAGATGGGATTCAAACACAAGTATATGCCACTTAAAGTGTGCCAAACCAAAATACACACAAAAAAAATCTTTTTTAGTTTTTAACATTTTTCACCAAAAATAAATATATATACTCAAAAGGACAAACAAAAATCATTTGTATTTTTCATTAATCTCAAATGAAACAGATAAAACACAAATGATAAACAAAAATCTTTTTATATTATTCAGTCAATTCAAACAAAAATATAATACAAAAAGATAAACAAGTCATAATTTCTAGCATATGATATGAAATAAGGCAATGACTAGAAAATGACTAAACAAGCATACATTTAGCATGTGAATATAGCATGAAGTACAAACGCTAAAGTATGCAAACACTAACACATTCATCCTTTAGATTTAGCAAGGGAGGAAGCATGTGAAAATAAATGAGAATCAAAAACTCTATTTTGCAAGGCAACCAAGTCTGATTTCCTAACCCAAATTAATGAAGAATGACTATCTTGGGGTGTTGGAACTTTAACTACCGTGGTTACTTTACTATGGGATTTTCTAGGAATTTGTTTTAGATCAAAACAAAATTTCCTTAGATGACCTTTTCGACCACAATGTGTACAAGTAAAAACATGTCGAAAAGATTTTCTTAAGGAGTGATCTCTAAAATCTTTCCTAGATGATTCTCCTAAAACATTGGTTTTGGCATTATGAGTAAATTCATTACAGGTATTGAAGCCTAAACCACAAGTGTCATTTTTAATTTGGACCGTTCCTAACATTTTATCTAGTTTTTCCGAACGACACTCCAAATCAAATTTGACATTATTAGAGTCTTTTAATTTATTTTGAAATTCAAAAATGTTAGAATCTAATAAAATATTTCGCTCTTCAAAAGCAAGAAGCTCCTTTTTCAAGGATTCCATTAAACCCCTAAGGCTATCTCTCTCACCTTCTACATATTCAAGCTTCTCTTGAAGAGTCCTCTCACGTGTCCTAAGGTCTTCTATTAAAGCACTTTTATCAACGACCTTGACACTTTCTCTTAAACTAGATTCTAACTTCAAATTAGCTCTTTTCAATTTAATAGATTCTTTATAAAGCTCTTGGAAATCATTTTGAAGTTCACTCACATTAACCTCTTCATCATTTTCACTCTCTCTTTCTTCTCCACTCTCACTATCATAAAAAACAAGAGAATCATGTACAATGACCTTGGAAGTGGCATGTGCTATCGTTTCATCAATCGACGAGTTCTCACTATCACTCACATGACTAGCCATAAAAGCCACAAAATTTTTCTTAGTGGGGGAATCGGGCTTTTCTTCCTTATCACTATCTCTAAGGGTCGCATTATATGAAATGGGTCGCTTGCCCTCTTTCCTTAGTTTAGTGGGGCACTCATAAGCCCTATGGCCATAACCTTCACAACCAAAACACTTATTAGACTCGTCCCTATCTAAATTTTCATTACTAGGTTTAGGTATCTTCTCGGCTTTAGAAATCTTCTCGCTTTTATCATGTTTAGAAGTATCAAATTTCTTAAAATCATTTTTAAATTTATCTTTGTTAATTTTAAGAAATTTTCTAAATTTACGAGCAAACAAAGCCATGTCTTCCGAGTCACTATCACTCTCGCTCTCTACCACTTGTTTGACCTCTTTTCGGGATTTTAAAGCAATGCCCTTTTCAATTTTCTTTTCAGATTTAGAGGGAAACATATCTAGTTCATAGGTTTCTAAATCACCTACAAGCTCTTCTAATTTCGTAGAGGTTAAAGTGGGTAAAGAATTTAAAACGATCACCTTTGGAATAAATCTATCGGGTAGGGACCTTAAAATTTTCTTTACAACATGGTCGTCAGGTATTTTCTCTCCCAAGTTAAAAGATGAATTAACAATATCAGAAAGTCTAGCATAAAATTCATCAAACGTTTCTTTTTCATTCATTTTGATAGTTTCAAATTGAGTGGTGAGATTTTGGAGTTTTGAAGCTTTCACGACACTAGTTCCTTCATGAGTTAAATGTAAAATATCCCAAGCTTCTTTAGCGGTTTCACACGTCATAATACGTCGGAATTCATCTGGTGTGACAGCGCTAAACAAGGCATTTAAACCACGGGAATTGAAATTAGCAAGTTTAAACTCATTTTCAGTCCATCTATCGGCGGGTTTGATAACACGTTCATTTTCAACTAAATAAGTTGGTGGGGACCACTCGTTAACAACAGACTTCCAAACTCTCTCGTCGATAGATTTTAGTGCCGATCTCATACGCGCTTTCCAATACGCGTAGTTTGAACCATCGAAAATAGGAAATTTTGAAAATGGGGAAAAATCCATTTTAGCCAAAAATTATTTAAGGATCTTTAACGAAATAATTTATTGTTTTTGGCTCTGATACCAATTTGAAAACGCGAGCTTTTCTAAATCAAAGGTCTTATACCAATTTGTAGACGCGGATTTTAACACGAGATGCGGAAGCGCAAAGGATGATGATGGTTCAACTTTTAACAAAACAACAAGTTTTAATTTTCCTTAAACAAAATTAATATTTAAACCAAGTGAAGTAAAATTAAACAATTAATATATTCAATTAAACCAATTAATTAATCCAAGTCCTAGAATTTTCCTAAGTCATATTTATCAATATTAGCAAATTAGGCGAAACCAAATTTTAGCAAATGACTTGAATTAAATAAACTTTACCCAATATTTAATTTACAATTAAAGAGAGTGTGATGATTTAAACCCAATTTTATCTTGAATCATGTTAAGCATGCGTTCTACGTTATATATGCAAGATAAAATAAACCAATCACACTACGCCACGATGTACGAGGAAAAACCCAAGACGGGAAACAACCTCGGACGACCCTAGCCTCAAATCCACTAGATACGGAATTATAAGTACAAGACAAAAGGCTTACAAACACACGACTCGATCCCTCTCAAGCCCCGGTGCTTCTTCTTGTAGACACCTCTTCCTAGCGGATAACCTAGGAATACCACCGCGGTCTCGGAATCCACCGATGGGACTTTATATGGTCACCGTCACCCGAACATGGAGCCTTTCTCCAAGTGGGTAGAATCGCAACAAAACGTCTTCTTCTTTGATGGATGTAGAAGCAAACCAAAACTTCTCTTTGAAACGGAAGAGATAAACCGGTGCCAAACTCCAAGCAATTGATATGTATATATGTGAACTTGGATAAACAATAAGGGTGTAAACACTAGAGTGATGGATATTTTTCTCTAAAAATCTCACTCAAAACATGAACATTTTCCTTAAAACAATTTGCTCTCAAACTCTCTCTAAGAGATGAAAATGGTATGAAAAGTTAGGAAATGTTAGATTGGAAAATGTTATTCCCGCACATAATAAAGTCTGAAAAAGTTGGTTAAAACCCAAGTGGAGAAGTGGGTGCAAAACTGCCAAAAAACTGCCAAAAACTGTTCCCGCCTAGCATCTCGTTCGAACGACATTTCGTTCGAACGAAATCTCGTTCGAACGAGACTTCTAACGATGTTCCAGATTGAACTCGTTAGAATCTCGTTGGATATCTCGTTCGAACAGAAAGTTCATTCGAACGACATGTCAGTGGCCTAATATGGGAACTCGTTGGCAAGTTCGTTCGAACGACATTTTCGTTCGAACGACAATCTCGTTCGAACGACTCTATCGAACGAAAAACCAGAAAGTCTGGAAAATTCGATTTTAGCCCAGAAAACTTTATAAACTTATTTTAAAGTGTTAATTAATTCTTTCTTAAAACAAAATGAAGTTTTTATAAAACCTAACACCCATTAAACTTTGTTCCAAGCTCCTATATATATATAATTGCATTCATACCTTGGGAGCATGGAACCATAGTTGATGACGTAGAAACGAGGCACGCAAACCGGCATATTTGATGAGGCTTTATACTCTTTGCCGCTACGTCTTCAACAAACACTTCATAGGCTTGAGAGTATTACAATTACATACTATCCTATGAATAAATGTTTTTGTCCGGAATTGAGCCAAAACTATATATGGACTCAATTGGGAATTTGTGTCCTTACACAATAAAAATAAAAATGATTTTATCTCGCCTTTATTAACCCAAGAAATACAAAATGCACACGATATATCCTCTTTTCTACATTCTTAGAGAAGGCAAACCCGATTTATCGACATTCATCAAATTAACTAAATAATCTGAAACTATATTATCTTCTCTATAACAATGCAAAAATTGAACATCCATATCTTCACGTAAAAGAACAATTTCCTTAATAATCTTCTTTAATTTCTATTGAAATTTATCATTATCACCAATTAACTTTTTTATAATAACCATCGGAAAGATTAATGTACACAAAACATTAATATCTGCATAAATTTGAATACCCTGTACAGAAAACACAAAACACAAAACACAAAATATATACCTGATTAGGTTTGTCAAAACATTAGCAAAACAAACAAACGAAATCGTGCTTAAACGTTCGTGGGTTTGTTTGTGCTTAGATGTTCAAGGGTTTCTTTGTGCTTAGACGTTCACGGCGATGAATACACACACAAACACACACACACACACACATACACACACACACACACAGAGAAAATGTACCTGAAACAAGGGTTTGTGAAATCGTGGGTTTGATGTCAGTAAAAGTTTGTTCCGATTTTGGAGCGATTTGTGAAAGCACAAATCGAAATCGCGCGAGGGTCACGAACTCTTTTTTGTTAAAGAGTAATACGTCGAGCGGTTTTTGAAAGCAAAAGGTAATTTGTTAAAAAAAATTACGTTTTTCCACAAAACAAGGTGTTGTCCACTAACTTACATATTAGGCCACGAACTCTTTTTTGTTGAAAAAAATATATATTAACTACTACGAATAATTTCGTTTCTAATGATATTAATTTCGTTGCTAAATAATTTGCCCCTACACTCATGCGCGGGAAGAGTTAGGCGCCACCCTTTTGGGGATCTATTGTCAACGAAATTTGAACTTTTGTGGCTAAAGATGATGTTTTTCACCACAAAATTAATTTCGTAGTAGATATTGATATTTAGCCACAAATTTTTTTTTGTAGGTAAGAAAATCGCAGCTAAATGTAAGTTCTGTTGTAGTGAACACTGCGAACTACATCATAAGATCCACAATCCAAAATAATACTCAAGTTAGGACGTGTCGAATGCAATACTCGATCAAGTTTGTTCACACGCTATCCAACGCACAATGAGTAACCCTACAATCAAATGTAATTAGCATAGTTTTCATCATAACACATTCATCTAAATAAATTTTCATTATTACATAACAAAATACAGTTATTCAGAAGTACCTAATTTATATAATCCTTAATGAACTCAATGAACTTAATTTGAGCTTCATTTAGCTCATTCAACGTGTCCGACGATTTATCGCGTAATCTTCTCATCCAAAAAATTAAAGATAGAATTGAATTTATTATTACGGTATATAATTGTTAATAACTAAACAATATTTTATATAATAGGAGAAAAAGAGAAAACAGTGGTAACATACCTTTGTTTCAAAAGATATGGAAGGATACTCCATGAAGTACTAACATTATTACCGAACAAATAATAAAAGAGTACAAGTCAAAAAGATTTTCTATACAACCCAAACAATTTTTAAAAATTGAAAGAATTTGGGCAGAGTTTTCTTTATTCATAGGACATTCCATCTTATTTAAAAAATATAAAATACACCAACAACAAAATTAATAGTTTATAACAACAATATCTTACCCTTAAAGGCAGAAAAAGTATAACTGACAAAAAATGTAAGACATGTTGAACTAAAATTTCACCAAAATGTAAGACATAACAGTTGTTCATATATATATATATATATGTGGGGAGGGGGGGAGAATGAAAGTGTGTTTCCACCTTTGTTTCTTTCTTCTGCGGTGACTTGCCCTTTTTTTCTAGGCTTATTAGTGACGACATTGAATGAGAGTTATAGAGACAGGATGTTAACATTGATATACATTAACATTCAGTGTGACCGGATAAGGCAAGAAGTCCTAGAGAAGGTTCCAGCAAACCAAGTCTAAATGATCTCATATGTTCAAGAAAAGTTTGTTAGAAAACTTCATGAGAAAGAAGCGAAGATGAAAACTATCAATAAGAAGAATATGGAACATGAATTTCAAATAAAATGGTACAGATGAAGTTGGCGAATCTTATAAGAGAGAACCTACAACAAAACGGTATTGCTGAAGTAATGAACAAGACTTCCTAGAAAGAGTTAGATGCATCTTGTCAAGTGAAAATATGACAAAGAAATGTTAGGTGGAAGCTGTGAACATTGCAACATAGCTGATAAACCGAAGTCCCTCTTTTGTTATAGGATTCTAGACACCAGAAGAGATGTGGTCTAGAGCTCCACCAAAATATGACCATCTCAGGGTGTTTAGATGTGTAGATTATGCACATTTAGAACAAGACAATGGATGTAAAATTCAAAGAAGATTAAATGTGCATAAGGGTGGATGGTACAGAACCTGAGAGCGTGGAAAGGCAACAGACTGCTCAAATTGAGGTGAACCTACCTATAACAGCAACTTAAGCAAATGAGTATCATACTAAACAACCTAAAGAAGAGACTTAAGTCTATCACCCTCCAATTAAGTCTATCGTACTAAAAAACTCAAGAAAATGAGTATCGTGCCAAATAAATCACGTAAATGTGCAGCATGATGTATTACATAATTCATAGTTGAGCATGGATAGAAAAAAAAGGTGAAATCATACGAGGTGGTAGGTATGGATTTGCTGAGATTATCTCGTATGCCCATACAGTAGATAAAGATATAGATAATTCTGAACTTGTGAACTTTAGAAGTTAAAAATTCAACTGAGCAATGAGTTATAAAAAGATCTTGGAGCGGCAAGAAAGATACTTGCATTGGATATTGTGAGAAACTGAACAGAGACTAAGATGTTCATCTCTCAAGCTAACTACATCAAAAAGGTTTTAGAAAGGTTCTCAATGGACTTGGAAAATTCCGTGTTAACTCAATTATGTTGTAATATTTATCAGTTATGTTGAAATGTTGAATATTGATCAGGATTGTTTATCAGTTATGTTGCAATGTTGAATATTAATCCTTCTTAATTTGAAAAGAAAATTGATGTATTAGATTCACGATTGGTTAGTTCTCTGGCCCAGAAAAAAATGATGTGTATTATAAGTATTAGACATATAAGTAGAGTAGTAGGAATAATTAAAGTGATTATGATATTTACTATTTGTTTGTTAGCATGTCGATTGTATGCATATAACCCATCTCCGGAATGCAACAACCCATCTCCAGAATGCAACAACCCATCTCCGAAATCCAGCGATGTCCTATCATCCAAGACCATTTCAATACACAAAACCCAAGAATATATAAAAGCAAAATACATAATATATAACAACAACATACTTGTTACAAAACCCACGATAGAGGCTAACTTTGTATAATTTTTACATCTTTCATACCATGGCTTCTCCGCATCTACAAACAACTTTTGAATTTTTTTTGCATTTCTTGGGAAGTCTTTTATAGTCTCCATCATGTCAATCAACTCTTTAATGTCCTCCATGGTATCCCTATTATGATCGTCATAGATTAGATCGCCCATATTAACACCTGCCAGTGTTTCATGATAATCCCCCTCTCCGTGTCATTTCTATACAGTATAATTCGGATCGATACCCGAACTATACAAATGTTGTCTGATTTCTTTAAGACCCATTTTTAGTCTATTCTCACATTGATTACAGGGTCATCGTATAAAGTTATCATCCAATGAGGTGTTTTGAGCAACCCCAAGAAAATTATCAACCTAATTTATGAATTCTTTTGATAATTTGTCCTTGCTCATCCAAGACCTATCCATTCTGACTCAAGTATGCAAACCACCACGAGTGAGATATAAGCAATAAAAGATATGTAATTGTTAAATATAATGCAATTTTATACAACATAATACATTCACACCATTAAAAAATATCGTAAAAAGCATAATATCCCTCTAAAACTATTACAACAGCTACCAAAGACACCAACACCTAATAGTAATAAGACTCAATAAACCATGTAAAAGGGTGTGCGATATCGATTGTCAATTTAATTCGCAAATTTTCAAACGTTAAAATTATTTAACAAGGCGTTAGTTCTATTATCCAAATTAATTAAACCCTAAAACATGCATTTAGGTGAATAAATAAATCATGCAAATCCAGCAAATAGAGATTCAGGAAAAAAAACCTGTTCGGTAAAACGTTTATTTCACTATGAACATTAAATCGCAACTTAAAAAGTACACAATGAAATCCGTAATGAATCTCCCACAAAAAATTCACATAAGCCGCAACCTAGATCAGCAATGGAATGCCTCAAGAATCCACAACAACTACAACTCTTCCTTCAGTAAGAAACACCCTCGAGTATTCCCAATGACCGCAATCGTCAGCAAGTAAGTCGTTCAAAGCTACTAATCCAGCACTACAGATTTCGTCTTTACAAGAGAAACTTCAACAAAATTGTATCTTGGGTTCCAAAACGATTCTCTAAAGTAATTGGGATGATTTGTGAATCGAAAACAAAGTATTTAAACCCTAAAAGTGAAGACATAAATTCTGCAGATTTGCAGTTTTCATTTAGCAAACGTCCTAAGGAAAAAGGACTCTTAAAAAAGGTATTTATAAAAAAAATGAGTTAGCGGGGTCGTTCTAACGACATATGCAGGTTGTTTGAATGATTTCACATGTCATTAGATCCAGGAAGAAATGACCAAATGAAAACAAAAACCGTATGCCATTGTTGAAAGCAAGCTTCAAGAGACCCTTCAAACAACCTTTTAAACGACATCTAATGTCGTTAGATGAGTCATTTGAACGAATTATGCCTGTCGTTATAATGTCATACACTTGTCGTTTGAACGACTGAAATGTCAAAAAATAGGTCTTAGAAAAATTATTTTGAATCAATAAAATGCCTCAGGTTGAGAAAAACATTTAAGAAAAAATATCACAATACTTAAATGAAACACTAATGAACTTTAATGACAAACTTACCAAAATCAATCTTGTAGAGACTTGTTATTGAAAAATCTTAATATTCGGATCTGTTGTCTTGACCAAATGATCATGAACATTCTTCGACGGGTGTAACGGCATACGACATACTCAATGTAAAACGGACTATGTAAAATATGTCCTTACAAATCTCCCCCTATGTCCATGCCTGTAAAAACTAAAAGAATACGAATTATCAAATCGAATATCCTCTACAAATCTAATACCCACCCATGAACCTAAAAATGGAAAGATACTACAAATGCAAGTCTTCAACAATCTTCAACTTTGACATCTTCAAATCTCTAACAAAAAAATTCTCCTGCTTTGTTCGTGGATTTTTTTAGTACCTCAAAATAATGTTTCCCTAAATATAAAATGATAATAAAAATAATAAACCCAACAAACCGATTATTTTATACAACCTAATAAAAAAATATTTTTAACAACCCAACAAATAAATATATTTTAGAAATTTAACTTTTAAATTTAGAATTTAATAATATTTTTTGAAAATTATATTAAAAATATTTAAACATTTTAAACTAGAAATTTAGCATTTAAATGTTTAAAGTTTTAAATGTTAAATGGTTAGTTTAACATTATTGAATAATAAAAAATTAGCTAGAACATAAACAAAAAAATGATGCCATTGTTTTTATAATAACTTAACAACTGCCAAAACCAAAAATTGCTTCTATATTCAAATTTTCACAATAAACATTTCAAGTTAGATTTTAATTTCACTCCACCAAACATAAAAACAATAAAAAAAAAAGCTTGCAATCATATAACTGATGCTCTATTTTGCCTCATAGATATTAAGTTAGTAACGTTCTGGGAGGGCAACCGCCCATTCTCAGGACAATGTAGGTATGCCCGTGTCTAGAACATCATACAAATTGAAATTATTTGTAATCTAGAACACTGAACACTGAAGGATCTAAACATCAAGGTGAGCACACACATATAAACACACACATACACAAATTGAATCAACAAATCGCAATCTAGACAAAAAATTCTTGCAAATCCATATATATACATAAATTTAGAGAATCTGTATATATACATAAATTCAAATCCAAAAACAATAACAAAATTAATAACAAATCAAACGTAAACTAGAACTCAATTTGGAACCATAGAAATTTAAGACAGATCATGAGTTTTTTGTACCTACCAGATGGAGCCTAGTCAGCGCCGGAGGTGGATCTTTCTAGAGGTAAGAGAGCGAGAGAGATGTACGAGGGAATATTGCTAGAGAGATGTTCGAGCGAGAGAGAGGGATGTAGATGTGACAGAGCCCGGATAAAAAATTTAAGGAGTGAATTCGTGGGGCGGGAATGGAAAAATAAGCACCTCTTCTTTTTTCCATTTATCTCAGTTTTTAAGTTAAAGTATAAAATAATTAAAATTACAAAGGGTATATTTATGTCCTCTTTATATAAATATGAGATAAATGGTTTATTTTTTTATCTGAATTTTACTTAATTTGAAATAAAAATTTACCTTCATAGCCAAATTAACATAAATGTATATCCTTTATGACAATTTACATTTGTTTGACATAATGTCAAATATTAAATTGACATAAATGATACTTTTTCTTATAGTGAAAGTGGTCGTACAACTCAAGATAGACGAAGAAATGGGATTTATGTTCTTCCCCTCTTCCGTGAACATATGACAAGATCTGGGAGGCATTAACAGAGTCTGAATCCTCAATCATCAGTAGTAGATAAAGGAAAGAGAGTTGTTGAGAAACTCCCCATGCCAAAAATGACCATTGAGGAAAGAAAGTCCTCGACCATCTCAAGAAAACTCACGCTATTTTCACTTTGGGGGGTGTCTTCATATCATCCTAGCTGCACCAAAATTCTCTAATAAAATTCCTTACCAGACCCACAGTCCCCCCTTCCACCTCTCTAGTATAGGTCGTAACCCTGGTCGGGTCTCTAAACTCTATAAGATTACTCTTCATCTCTGAAGAAGAAATCCTAAAGTTTGGTCCTAATCACAACCATGCCCTCAACATCTCCGTTGAGGTAATGGGAAAGATAGTCCCTCTCTCACTCGTCAATAACGGATCAACACACAATGTTTCCCCATTAAGAACCTTCAACTGCCTGGGTTTGATAGTAAGTGTCCTTGCTCCAACTTCCACCCCTGTGCATGATTATGACAACACCTACTGAGAAGTTATAGGATCCATAAATCTTACAGTTAGGGTTGGCCCTATCAATCTTGTTATCATCTTCCAGGTTATCGACATACCGACTTGTTTTAATCTACTTATCGGTTAACCATGGAATCACAATATTAAGGGGTTATCTTCCTCTCTTCATCAGAAACTGAAGTTCTTCGCGAAGGGGAAGGTCATCACCATCTTGGGCTGCGATGATAATACTGATAATGAAAGAACCAATAATTGGGTACTAGAGACACAACATGGTAAGAATGATATGCTTCTATCAGGATTTCGAGTTGAACCACATCCACGCCCAATAAGGGATGAATTAAAAGATCGAGTCTGTCTAGAGCTCCCGGTAGTGTCAACGTGATAGAGGAGTTCAAGAATATGCACTTCATGCTCGGATTGGGGCTAGGACGAAGATAACGGGGGATACTATAACCCAAAGTACTGAAGAAGGCCTTTCCTTTATGTTGCTTGGGTCATCGAATGTCATGAGAGGAACTCAGAATGCTCTTCTAACCCCGATTAAAGTGAAGGTCAGAAAGTACAATGACTATTTTGGCGGATTCCTTGAATAAAATATTCGTCAAAGAGGGTGAAGATTTTCCCTTTTATAACTTTCCCAAAATATGGTATGGTCATATAGATAAGAAGATAAAGACAGGGATGGAGATATTCTTCCAAAACAGCTACTCATGGACCAAAAGCACCCAGCATCATGTGCAATTGATCGTTTAGAAGACTGCAATTGTTACTGAGGTTTTCTAGAGTAGTGACTACGAGGACTCATTCAATTTAGAAACACTAGGGCTGACACTCTGCATGATCCATTCAAGTGCTACATCATCAGATCTACATCGTCGGATTTGTCCATCCTAATGAAAAATGCTAATGAATTCCTCCTCATCTGGAATGCTATACTAGTTCCACTTACTGTAAAACAACACAACCTAGATGTTTATCCTATTTCTTCATCTTTTGTTATTCTTCATTGTTCCGATAACAATGTAATCGAGACTTCCTTTGATGAGGTTCTCAACGTTATTTTCCTTGAGAATGAAATAAATGAATATTTTGAGTATCTTATTGTTCCTTATATTATTTTAATCAAACTCTTGATGATGATGATGATGATGATGATGATGATGATGATGATGATGATGATGA
The DNA here is from genome assembly GCA_949130495.1 of Sambucus nigra. Classification (NCBI taxonomy): domain Eukaryota; kingdom Viridiplantae; phylum Streptophyta; class Magnoliopsida; order Dipsacales; family Adoxaceae; genus Sambucus; species Sambucus nigra. The sequence goes on from OX422207.1 coordinate 765,131,919, forward strand.
TGATGATGATGATGATTTTACAACTGAATAATTCTTAACTGATCTAAGTATGGTTAATAACAAACAACATAACCGAGTTCAAATTAATGAAGAAGAAACTGTTGTTATGATGTTAGTTCTAGTAGCTAACTGCATGAGATTAGGATAGGGTCTTCCCTCGATGAGCATGAGTGCACGCAATTCGAAGAACTGTTAAAGGAATTTATGGACTTCTTCTCATGGTCCTATGAAAACATGCCCAACATTGATCCCGTAATAGCTCAACATGAGATTCGAACTCTCTTGGAATGTAAACGAATCAAACAAAAACTACGAAAGATCGACACTGAATGGTCACTCAAGGTTAAAGAGGTGGTGGTCAAACATTTGAACGTAAGCTGCATCCGAGTGATTGAATATCCCATATGGTTAGCCAACATCGTACTCATGGCTAAATCAGGAGGAAAAGTTTACATGTGCATTGACTATTGGTATTTAAATGAAGCCTCTCTGAAATATTATTACCCATTACCCAATATCAACATGATCGTGGGAAACATGACCAGTCATGCTCTGAAGTCATTCATTGACGGGTTTGTAAGAAACAATCAGAGAGGGACCCTAATCATCAAGAGAAAATGCATTCATCACTCTTTGGGGAACCTTTTATTACACAATTACGTCATTAGGTCTTAAAAACACAAGGTCTACCTACCATCTTGCATGATATGATTCATAAAGAGGTCGAGGTCTATGTAGATGTTATGATCATCAAGTCTAAGACTTGAGAAGGTCATATTCCCACTGTTCGAAAATTCTTCGAATAGCTACAACTATATGAGATGCGACTTAACCCAAAAAAATGCATTTTCGACATCACTAAAGGAAAACTTTTAGGATTCATGGTTAACAAGAACGTAATTAAAGTAGATCCTACAAAAATGAAAGCCGTACTCAAAATTCCACCACCCTAAATGGAGAAGGAAGTTCGTGGATTATTAGGAAAATTACAATATATTAGCCGGTTCATCAGCTAGTAGACTTCTATTTGTTAACACATCTTCAAACTCCCCTAAACAATTTAACCAATATCTGTTGGTCATGAATACTTTGACCGAATCAAGAAATATCTTACTTGATTTTCGATAATGATGCCATTGCAGCTTTGTCTCCCTCTACTCTTATACTTCACCGTAATAAACACTGTAGTTGGGGATTTACTAGCCCCATATATTAAAGAATCCCACAAAGAAAGGTCCATCTACTATGCCAAATGCAAATTGGTCGGGTACAAAGTTAACTACACTGCTTTGAAGAAAGCACGTGTCGACCTTATCTAGGTCACTCAAAAATTACAATACTACATGATCATTTTCCCCTTTAGACTTATATCCCGAATACATACTATCAAATACCTGCTTGAGAAACTTGATCTGTCTAGCTGAATGGCTCGATGATTAATGCTGCTATCCAAGTTCGATATTGTGTATGTCATGCAGAAATCCATAAAAGGGAGAGCCATCTTCGACTACCTTACTGACTACCCCATGGAAGAAGCGAAAGTTTAGATCTTCGAATTGCCGAATGAAGATATCCTTTTCACATCTCAGAAAACCTCCGGTGAAAAATGTTCTTTGGCGACACTGCTAACAAGAAAGGATACGGCATAGGAATACTCCTTATCACCCCTGATTACTCTCACACTCCCATTGCAATCAAGATAGATTTTCTCTACACCAATAACATGACCGAATACATGGAATGAACCATAGGCCTCAAGGTCTCTCTAAAGAAAGGAATCTAGTGCCTATATGTCTACGGGGATTCTGCCCTAATCATCGGTCAGGTCCTTCGAAGATGAAAAGTCAAAGACGTAAAGATTTTCCACGACCACCTAGAAGAGTTGGCCTCCTAATTGCGAGATACCACCTTCCACTGCTTTCCCAGAGAAAGAAAAAAACTTAGCTAATGCCCTTACTACCTTAGCATATATGGTCGACATGCACGAGGGAATAATGATGGCCCCTTTCCTAGTCCAAAACTAAGCTAAGCCGACCCACTGATACCATATTAAGCTCATTATAAAAGAGGATTCTGATATGATCGAGTGTTAGTACTAAAACATTTGGCACCTCCTCAAGAACGGTAGGTACGCCCAAGATTCCAATAAGAAAGAGTGAGTGACCCTTCGAAAATTGGCTTCCTAGTACATTGTCTGCGATAAAGCACTGTTCAAGAGAAACTTCGATGGAACCCATTTTCACTACATTGTAGGTCCTGACATTAAAGAGATGCTGCACAAAATCCACAACGGGGAATGTGGACCCCATACGAATGGCCATATACTTGCCAAGAAAATTATTTTATAGGGTTACTATTGGACTACCATAGTTCAGGATTGCACTACCTATGTCCAGAGATGCCTTAAATGCTAATAGTTTTCCAATCTCCAACCCTTACCTCCGCCAGAATTTTATAATATGACCTTTTCTTATCCGTTCTCCACATGAGGCATCGATGCATAAGGAAAGTCACACCTAAAGCCTCCAATGGTCATGAGTTCATCCTGGTTAGCATTGATTACTTCACCAAATGGGTCGAAGTCGAGTCATACGTAGTGCTGAATACCAAAAAAGTAGCCAAATTTATCTGGAAGAACATCATTTGTCGATATGGGTTTCCGCATGAGCTAGTGTCAAATAACAGGTTAAATATCAAGGCAAAAGTCACAGAATTAATCGATGAGTATGGGATTTAAATACACAAATATTCTCCCTATCGATCGTAAATTAGATGTGAAGTTGAAGCTGCTAATAGTTACCTTAAAGCAATCATTAGCAAGATGCTCGAGAGTTATTGAGATTGGGCCGATCGAATCCCTTACGCTGTTTAGGGATACCGTACATTAGTCTGAGCACCTACTGGGTCTAACCCTTACTCTCTGTATACGACATGGAAGCAATAATACCCATTGAACTAGAAATACCTTCATTAAGTGCTATGTTGGGGATCAAATCAGGGAGGAAGACTGGCATCAAAGCCATTTCGACAAGTTGTCACTCTTGGACGAAGGGAGATTAAAGGCTCTATATCATATACAAGGATACCATCACAGATAGCGCGATCATTCAACAGGAGAGTTAAGGATTGTTGTGTTCGAGAAGGGGACTTAGCCCTTAAAGAAATTATAGAACCCGTTTGGGACCACATAGGCTAATTCAAGCCAAACTGGAATGGCTCCTACATCATGAAGAATATCATCTCCAGTGGAGCAACTATGCTCACTAACCTTGATGGAGAAGAAATGGTGCATCAGTCAAGATGGAAATTCTACCCCTAGTCCGAAATCTCGACGAGCTACGACTCCTCTCATCTCCCTTCTATTCTTACAAAAATAATAAATTCTTCATTTCTCTCTACTGAGAACTATGTGGGGCCTCATCCTCTTAAAAAAAATTTACTCTCTAAATTAAACTCAAATTTTTTTCAAAACCCCCAGAGGTATGTAAGCAGATTATACACTTTACATGGACACAAACCCATTCTTTTTCATAAAATGCTATTTTTTCTTACCTCCGAGAACGACAGTTCATTTTACTATTTACATAAACAAACTAATTATGTATGAATTAGCGATTGGTATAGATAGTTTAAATGTAAAATTCATCAAGATGAAAAACAATATAATTAAAATCCTTTTTTATTCCATTATGGGAAAATTCGGTACAATTACACAAAATATCAGCAAAGGGAATCAAACAACTACCCCCGCTAACCAAACTCTCCTAAAACAAATCAAGTCAAACAACCTCTAAAAAAAACTAACCAAAACTTACCAAATTTATTCCCTAAAATGAAAAACAACCAAACACGTTTCCATCACAAAAAGCTTCACAAACAAACACCATCTTCACAAAGGACCCTATCCACAGCAACCGGAAGACCCAACCCCATTATCATCTACTACTTTTGGCCCCTAAACTTCCCCTGCTTGAATGGTATGCTGAGTTAACTCCATGGAACAATAAGCCTGGACCATCTTAGAGAAAATTGCTAAGTCCCATCCATATTATCCAACATGGCAAACCATCTCTGCCTAGTCTCCTCCGCCAAGATCTTAGCCAATACTCTCTTCCATAAACATTTCATATAATCTCTCAAAACATGACAAACCTTGCCAACAGATTGGGAAGGATGACTTAATGGATGATGTCTCTCCCATAGAGAGCCCAATCCCAAGTGCAAGCCTTCAGCTAAATCCTCTACGGGAAAGAAACACAAGGTACGGGAAGGCATAATTTTCTCCCATCCGACTTGACGCAGGAGCCGCCACGGGAAATAAAATGAGGTTTTCTGGAGACCAACTAATGAAACATAAAGATATTCCCCCTATTCTAGAATGAGCTGCAACTCCCCCCCTCCCCCCTCCAGGGTTCTGACCAGTGCAGACATCGAGGTCTGTGCTCCACAAACCAGTTTTCTCAGTTCTCTATAGATGGGAAAAACTAATAAAATAAGGAGAGAAGAAATTCAACACAAACTGCCAAAGGATATTCAGGGGGACCGCCAAACAAAATCTCTTAGCCATCCAGATGAATTCCATAATCTAGCTTCCTCTAAAAAATCATAACGTGATTCCCGCCAAGATTCTAGACCATTCAGGGTCTCTGGTAGTATAACGACCGTTGTATTGAGATAATATGATATCCACACTATAATGGTAGCCAGTTGAGGGTTCACCATTAGGTCCCGAGGTCACCAGCAGTAGCATCGAAGTTGAGCCGAGGTCAATGAATCTTACATGGCCCTCATGATTCAAATCTCGCAATCGTACATAATACAGTACGAATGGGAGGGAGATCATTTTCCCAATGACCAATGGCCAAGCCATCGAAGGAGAGATGTGGATAAGTCCCTCTAATAGCTCTCAAGGAAATCCATAGAATTACCTCAGAATTAACCTTGGCCCTCAGAATTGGTCGACACAACCTTAGGTCTTTAGAATTGACCTCGATCGGTAGAATTATCCATTCACCGCATTACATTAGGTATTCAGAATCAACTTCGACCCTCTGAAATGGTCATCCTCGTCCTTTAAGGTCAGCAGAATTAACCTCTTTCCCAAAACATCATGGGGTGTTTATTCAATGACTTTCACTTGTTCCAAGCTCACGCATCGAGGGGCTCTACAAACAACACATTATATGACACCCCCAAGTCTCTCCTTAGGTCCCTAGAACCTCTATAATTCACTGTAAATCTTCTGTCATACTCCGAGTACAGATCTAAAGGCCATCGGGAACACCCGATCCCCATTTGACTCCAGTCAACTCCATCGTCAGAGTGAAAGCTCCATTAAAGTTTGAAGGCTTTTGAATACCTTTTTTTAATGGTCCACCATGCGTGCTAATCGGCATAACGGTTCAGACACATGAACCATTTTACAATAAAAAACCGATATAGAGGCCCCCACGGGCTCCCGAGCTCTGATTTGACACCAATCAACTTCACCATTATGGCGAAAGCTCATGGATTTTTTGAGGGCACTAAAGCACCTTTCCAACTGCGTGCCCCGTGCACAAACCGACATAACTGTTTAAACGAACATCTATTTTCCCATAAAAACCGATCTTAAGACCACTGGCACTCCTGGGCTTTGTTTAACCAAATTTAACTCTTCATCTCAAAAAAAACTGATTGAATCTTCAAAGGGAACTAAATAGATTTTCCAACGGTCCATCCTGTGCATGAATCAACCTTACAAAACGGACGAATGACCCTTTTTACTTCGAAGGGTCACCTGGTGCATTCGGGACCTGTCTTACCAAAGTCAACTCTTCGAACTATGTGAAACTCTTTAGAACATCGAAGTACCTAGCATAACATTTCCAACGGTCTACCCCGTGAATGATTCGAACTTACGGTTTGGACAAACGATCCATCATCGTGCGATGATCTCCTGTCTAAAGGATTGACGGGAGCTTCCAAGACCTATTTGACCTAAATTCAACTCCCTGACTCAGAAGATGACCAAAAATTCTTAAAGACCTCTGAATTACCATTCTAAAGGTATTCCTCATGCAAGATTTGGACTTAGGGATTGCGTTTTACGATCATTTTTCCAGAAAATCTGCACGAGACTACAAATTGGTAGGTCCATTTTTTAGTAGTGCGTCTAGGGTTAAATATCGATAGGAAGCACAAGGATAATATCGAACGGAAGTCCCCCTACCCTATATAAGGATATCATGAGCTCACTTCAATAGACACCTCAGAACCATCAATTCCAGTTATCTCAGCGACATTCTTCTACAATCAAGGAAGTTTCTTTGTGTGAAATTCTTCTCCACCATTCATTCCCATAACTTTCATACCTAATTTAGCAAAAATATCATTCTTTCTCATCCCACACTCATCCCAACTTGCAAGTAAGTTCATCAATAATCGAGAACAAGCTTAAAGTCTCCAAAAAAGGTCCAAACATCCATCTTTCTCTTTAAATTCATTTTCTTCTCGCATTAGTAATATAAATTCTTACTTTAGATTTTTTCTTTAGATTATACACATTAAATATCTCATCCTTTATCAGTTATATTGCACATAATTTATTTTCTATAAAAAAAAATCAAAATAAAGAAAAAGAGGGACACACCTAAAAATTCCGAAGGGATTCTTCATCACATTTTCTCAAAACTAAAATATATTTCCCCCCCACACACATATAATAAACTCCCCTTTGAATCTATAGGATAAACCCCACCCTTATGTCTCATTCTAACTATGTGGACTTTGATTCCTTTATTGGATACGTAGGCATTTCAGGCTAAAACCCAAGATTTGACTCCTATTTTCATACTTTCATCTTTTTTTCCTATTTTATCCGTATATCATTAATATGTATCATCCTTGTGATTCACACTTACGTCTTATCTAACATATATTATCATTTCATCCTAACGATCAATATCTCGATAAATGCACACACTATATTTTTCAAATTATTATTTTTGAAACATTCCTATTGATGACCTCACTCCATCTTCTCCATGATGCGAGTTGAGCGATTCCACTCTCCACTTATATATACATGCACACACACTTCACAGAGAAATTAAGAAAAATAGTAACATAAGTCCATGAGAGACCTAAAGGGCGTGATGGGTGCCTAAGACCTTCCCATTCCGTAACTTATCCTCCGAACCTCTGAACTATTGGTTTTACAAGCATAAGTTTGTCTTTGATTCCGCTCTCTCGAGGCGGCAACATGATCTTTTGATTATTTTATGAAATATAGGTTGGTGAATCTATCACTTTACATCATTCCAAAACCGATGACAACCGAAGCACCCACTGATGTAGCGAGGGGCGTGGGACCTTTATCTCTCCCTCTCTCTTCCCCCCTCCTCCCTCCTCCCCCCCCCCCCCCCCCCCCGAAAGCACCCTAGGGAGGGGGATGATCTCAGGATGGCCACATCTTCAATTAACATTTGATTCATAATATACGCCCAAAACATTCATTCATGTACTCTAAAAATACACTTGGTTGGGTTGAGTTTCATTTTATGTTTCTCCAGCTGGTCAAATGTTTGGGCCAAATCAGCAATATGGTCAGTAATAAATTTTCTATTTGTGAGCATATCATCTACATATACATCTATGCTCTTGCCAGTATGTTCTTTAAATACTTTATTTACCAACCTCTGATATGTTGCTCCAGTATTTTTTTATCCTAAAGGGCATAATGTTGTAGCAGTATGTTCTTCGGCTGGTGATGAAGGATGTGATCTCCTTATCCTCTGAGTTCATTTCAATTTGGTTGTAACGAGAATAAATGTCCATGAAACTAAGTATCTTACCACCAGTAATTGCGTCTACCAATTGATCAATCCTTGGTAAGGGTATTTGATCTTTTGGGAATGCTTTGCTGAGGTCGGTGAAGTGTAAATAGATGCGCCATTTGTTATTCCTATTCTTGACCATTACAACATTGGCCAACGAGGTAAGATATTTAACATCTTCTATAAACTGTGGTTTTTACAGATTTTTTACTTCCTATTTGATCGCTATATCCTTCTCGGGGCTAAACACTCTGTTCTTCTACTTGATCGTCTTAGAGTCCTTGTAAATAATGATCTTGTGGCAGATGAAGTGAGGGACAATCCCTGGTATATCCTCATAGCTCTAGGTTAACACATTCTTCTTATCTCTAAGGAATGTAATTAATTCTTGTTTGAGAGATATTGTTAGTCTTGAACCAATTAGAGTGGTCCTTTTTGGTTTCTCATCATCAAGCACAATGGTTTCTATTTCTTCCATAACCAACCCATTCACCAAATCTTCCTCCTCTAGGGGATCCAAGGTATCAATATGGAAAGTAGTGATTGTGTCCCTTTATACTTCATGTTGATCGGTTGAGGTATAGTATCATTCCCTATCTTCTATCTAATTACCATTAACTACACTAACCCCATAATTAGTAGGAAACCTTTTGCACCATTGCACGATGAATGTCACTATCTCTAATTACTTCATTCCCACTCTTTCAAGACTTATAATACAAGCTGAAGGGACATTTTTTGTAGTAAAAATAAGTGAATTCTTTCTTTTTTTCTCGTCGACCAAGTGCCGACCAACACATTCAGCTTGATTGTTCCTAACGTATATACCCTTTCTCTTGAAAATCCTATGAGAGACATATTATAAGGTTATAGTTTTCTCTCATTCAGTCCTAGGCTGCTAAAACAGTTATAGAACATGACATTTACATAACTCCCATTGTTGACCAGAATTCTCACCATTCTACCATGGTGAATCGTGCAAGTGATAACTAATAGATCATTGTACAGATAGAGCACTACCTTCGAATCATTTTTTAGAGAAGTCGATCACCAATTTGTACTTGTTAACTTCATTAGGCCGACTATTATTACTCTCAAGGTTGTCAATCTTCCTGATAGTAGGACACGATTTGTCTTTACTTAGGTAGGCTTTCCTCTCTGTAAGTCCATCTCCTCTATCAGAATCTCCTCCTGTGATGAAGTGACAGCGAAAGGAAATCATCCTTACTTCTACGTCTAGTTCATCGGGTTTCTTTGGCAAGTCAGGATTATCCTCATAATTATTATTGTGCCCCCTTTTCGCATCATCCTTTCTTTAGCCAAGTGACTCAGACCATGTTTTGGTATCTCAGCTACCATTTTGATCAACAAATTTTGTAAACTTTCCTCACAGAATAAGAGTACCCACTTCCTTCTTGAGGGTGATACAACTATCAGTAGTGTTTCCATAATCTCTATGTAAATCCAAATACTTGGACTTATCCATCCTATTAGGAGGTGACTTGAATTTCCTAGGACAGTGTAAGTCTTTGTTTCCCCTGACTTCCTGCAGCATGTGATGGACACCTTTAGTGAATGGATTATACTCATTATACTTCTTAATTCTATCATTATTCTTTTCCTTTTTATCTTTCCTGAATGAATGTTTCTTCTGACTTTCTTTTGTATCGGGACCTTCTTTTATTTCCATAGCTTCCTCGTCCTTCATAAACTTTCCAGTCTTAGACATCAATTTTATTAGAGTTTTGGGTGAATTTTTTTGCTAGAGAATAATAGAGATCCTTAGTGAGCAATGCACTCGTCATTGCTGCAATAGTTTGTAATAACCCGTATTTTTATACCTTTTAAAATTGGGAATTTATTAAATTTAATTGAGATATAAATTTAATATTAATTCAGAATTCATTTTAAAAATTTACTAGTGTGATGAGAGTTATTAATTATTGGGAATTTGTTTAATATTACTGGATGAGTAAAGTAATATATGAGATTGATTTTATTAGTATTGTCACAAGTGAATAATATGGAAATTATGAAAATTTAAGTCGGGACGCGCCTGTGTCGTGTCGGGACTAAATATTATTATTAAAAGTGAATATATTATAAGTCACTCGTATGGTCATTTTGATTGCGCCAATGTATCCAAAAGGGTCTAGATAGTCAGAAAAGTATACCCGGGGGTTTAGTTTGGACCTCGGGGCGTGTTTAGGCCTAATTGGCATTCCGGGTAGGATATTTTAGACATTTTGTTTTTTTGGGTAATTAAACCCACGAATTTCCCTAAGCTATATTGGCCATTTGAGTTAGGATTTTAGGGTTAACAATCACAAAACTTAAAAATGGCCATTAGAGAATAAGGTAGGAAAGCTTTCCATGCAATCCAAGCCAAGAACACATCCGTTTACACCGCAACAACCACCAAAACGTAGATCGCATGAAGAGGAACGCAACCATACCTTTTTCATCCACAATTAAGACCCTTGTATTTCTAGACAAGTATCTATCTTTCTTTTCTTTTAGTTATTGCTTCATCCATGTTAGATTAGGACTGTTATACACAAGTTTCATAAAAGAATTTGAGGAATTTGAAGATTTAATCACATGTCTTGGTGGAAATAGTTATATTCTGTACATCCCAATCATATGTAGAGGATAATCCACAAATTTTTATGAGTTTAGAAGCAAGAAATCTGGAAAAGAATTAAAGGAATTAAAGTTTTATAAAAATTAGGGTTCTTGTAAAATATGATGATTTACCCCATTAATTCCATACCTTTGATGAATTTAGACATGTTTCATGTAGAAAATCATGTATATAGGTATATGTAACTAGTAGTAATGTTGTTTTTGATTTTGAGAATCATCAATGGAGTTTTGGAGAAATTTGGAAGATGAAACTCGTAGGTTGAAATTTCATTTTTTGGGCAAGAACTGCTTGATCGATCGATCAACCCCCTTTACTCGATCGATCGACCCTTCTTGAAAAACTGCATATTTGTCCCCTTTTTTTTTAATCCGGTATAAATACTTGGGCACCCTCGATTATTATTTATAGAGTATAATGGGTCGTGTGGAGGACCAGTAGGGTCTAAATAGACTCCGTTGAATGAAATTTAATATGGGATGAAATTGTGGGTTAACGAGGAATTCCGTTACACATTAGAGATTGTGCGTAAGTTCGTTAATGAATTGAGGGACTCGTTAAAGTCTTAGACCAGAAGGTTAGAGAGGGTATACCTACTGAAATTGTATTTAGCAAGATAATACTTCAAGAGATGATAAGTATGTATGAAATAAATTATAAATGGGAATAAAAGAGACAAATTCGTTATGCGAGTTAATTGAGTAATTTGTGCTAAGAACGGATAATTATAATTATGGGTCGTGGGCGCACCTAATATAGAAAATGTGAATATTTATATATATATGACTATGTGACTGTGAGTATATTATGTATCTGTGTAAAAATCTTACCCGGGCTACTTGCTATCACGGAGGTTCCTCACCGGGACAGTCTTATCTTTATTGGACGTTTATGGGGGATATTGACTCGTACCCTAGAAGATAGTATCCTCGATGCAGGCTATCTAATAATTATAGTCAGATGTTCTAAGAGATGTGAGTGTATGTGCTGACCTCTAAGGACCTGGAACTATGCTTTGCCTCCATTTGTTTATGTATTGTGTTAATACAGTTCGAGAGTGATTACGAACTAGTATTTCCCTTAGTTTGAGTGATACGGGGACTTGATAGCAGAGTATGCCAGCACCATAGATTTATGTGGGGTGTTGATAGTATATATAATATATGAGGGATTGATATATATATATATGGAAACTTTATACTGTGTGTATAAGTAGTTAAGAAATGAATAAATACTTCAACTTTATAATAAGTGTTCGGGAACTTTGTTATGGTACGATGTTGCTCTAAGTAACGTAATAAATTTTGAAGAGAATTACTTTCTAACACTAAATATTATAACTTTCTACTCCCCGGGATAAAACTTTATGGAAAATAATAGTTAAGTTTATGAGTTTAGTAGTACGGTAGGCATGCACACTAGATGAGAGGTGAGAATTCTCAAGAGAGTGTCGCATACTAACATGGTTGTTACGTTAACCGGTAAGGATTTTAAATACTTGCTAAACTATTTTAAACTGATTTACACTCGGGTTGTGACTCGTTTTCTATCATATTCTCTCTCTTGTATATGTATGTATGTATTACAGGTGTCCAGCCACAGGGGCGTCATGCTTAGGTTCTTTGGATTGGACGTGCTGCAACTTATGTGGGAGTTGCAGGCTCTTGCTTAGATGACCTCTTCATTGATTCAGTTTCTATTTTAGTTTTTCATAGTTAGGCCATGTGTCACCCGATTTCCTATCAAGTTGAATTTGCCAGAGACATATGTTTATGTTATTTTCAGTATTTTGTACTCTTTGGGAGTTAACTCTTGTGAGGATGATTTCATTTATAGTTCATAACTTGGTTTGGTTTATCTAGGTGGTTTAATTCTTGTGTGGTTATTGTCACCCTTATTATTTATGTGATTCTTAAACTGTGTTTATTACAAAGGTTTTCATATTTGATATGCCATATATGTACCCAACTGCTCAGAGACGTAAACCTCGGCCAGGGAGATGACTGAGGTCAGAAGGGACCTACAACAACCAGCGGCCTCGTCCCCAGCAAGGTCGGCCATGGACAACGTTACTAGTTTCCTCATAACCATGCAATAGTTGAGGCCTACATGACCCATGATGGCAGTTATTCATTAGGCTATCCAGGGTTGACAACCTCGGCTGAGTGCGAGCCGAGGTTACAAAAGCTACACCATCATTTTAACTAACCTCGATAGAGAATCAACCGATGTTCCTTGGCTACTCCTCCATAACCTCAGCTCAGGCCGGCATTATGCCTCAACTCGTCCTACCTCGACCTCACAGGATAGTCGAGACCACTGATTAACCTCGGATTGGGCAACGGATAGAATTCACCAACCTTGTACTCTTCCAGGTTGAGGATGGAACCAATCACAGACAGCTGAGCCTTTATTCGCATATGTGTAACTGGGAACACGTGTACACAAATTAGTTTAATGACTCATTCCCCTCACGTGGGGGGAATATTTCATCATCATTCTCTACATGTGACAGTGACAGATGTCTTCATCAGATTGCCTAGTTCAACACACACATGCTCATTGCATGCATAGGGGGTGCATTACACCCCCCTCATACTATATATACTTGTCTTCTCCTTATTGGAGGGGGATTCAAAATTTGCAACCCTAACTAAAAGTCTGTCTAAATATACAGTAGAGAGAAAAAGATTGAGAGATTGTATCCATGGCCATTAGTTCCTTCATTCAATGTTGTTACTCACTCACTTGCACAGTGGACGTAGGCCTAATTGGCTGAACCACTTAAACATTTGTGTTCATCCTCTTCTCCTCATTTCTATCTCTTATACTTATATATTCTTGAGCTGCCATTGTTACCACTAATTTGAGCTTACGAACACCTTGAAGGGTGGTGCTATTTCCAGCATCATCATTTTGGCGCCGTCTGTGGGAATGAGAAGCTATCTATTCCTCATTTTGTGCTTAACCACACCGGAGACTCTGGTGGTGAACCAGGCCTCACACCTTGTGTGGTGGTGTTTCACTATTGAAAGAGGTCATGTAAGGTATTAAGCTCATCTTCTACACCAGCTCTTTAGTGCTACACATGGCATAGGAATTACCACCGCCTCTTCCATCGCCTGGGGTTGGTGGACCTAGTTCCAGCCAGGCACCACCCCAGTCCGAAATAGCTGAGGTGGCGGCAACCTTGAAGTCCTTAGCAGCAACGCAGCAAGCGATGCAGGAGCAATTTGCACAACTCAGTCAGAACATGATGAGGCCGCCTGGGGTCTCACCGGAGATGATCACTCCGGCGACTGTTCAGCCTCATCTCGACGCCATAGGACCACCCCAGGCACCGCGAAAAGACCAACCTACACCTTAGTGGAGGAGGGACATTGCTGACCCTAGACGTTTGCGTCTGGGGAGGCAAGGACACCCCTGCGCTGAGGATAGGTATGATGATTTGGAGGCAAAAGATGCTTCAGAAGATTCTTGGGAGCCATGTGAGGTTTCAAATAACACAGTACATCCTATCCAGTAGAGCCGAGGTTATGGAGGTCAAAGAGGTGAAGAAGCCCAATAAAGAGGGTCAGTTTTTGACTGATTAAGCAGAGGGTCGGCCTTTGAAAGGCCCGACCCAATGAACGACCTACAACAGATGTTGTCAAGGTCAAGAAATGGAGCTGGCTCACAAAGGGAAGATGATCAACGTCGGCCTAATCAAGGCCGACCCCACATAGGACATGGAAGAGACCAGGAAGAGGTCAACAACCGACATTGTGTTGCGGATGGGGAACCCTTAATCCACCCCTCGGAGGTGGCTGGGGACAACCTCGCCCAGGCTGACGTTCCAAGAACATGGAATGACTCCATCCAACATCTTGAGGACAAGATAGGAGACCTCATCAAAATTCAGGATCCACTGCAAGGAGGTTTCTTAGAAGGCTCTCCGTTCCTGGCTAAGATAGTGAGCTTCCCTACCCCAGCCAAATTCAAGCCACCTACAGTGACTCCCAAGTACGACGGTAGCACCAATCCTGTACATCATATTGAGATGTACACTAGCGATGGACATTTAATCAATACCAAATGAGATGAAATGCCGGGCCTTCTTCGGGACTTTAATGGGGGCTGCACACATCTGATTTACCTCTCTCCCGAAGAACTTGATAGAGAAATTTAAGGGTTTAACTGAACGGTTCATTCACAACTTCTGTTTTAGGGTAAGACCTCAAAAGAAGACAACCCATCTGTTGTACGTCAAACAAGGTAAGAACGAGAGCCTAAGAGACTACATTGCCAGATTCAACAAAGAGAAACTTAAGGTTGAAGACTACGAAGAGAATATAGCCATGACCGCCCTTATAGGATATCTTCAGAAGGGGAAGTTATTGTAGAAACATGCGGAAGACCCTCCCAAGTCCATGGCAGAGCTGTTGGCAACTGCGGGCAGGGTTATGAACGCTAAAGAGGTAATGGATGCAAAATACGAGGATGAGAATGGCGTTAGCAGCAGGAAGTTCCAAAGAAAAAAGGATGGAAATAAGAGGACAGGTGATGACAAGTTTGAACGTTATACCCCTCTTACTGTAAGATACGAACACATCCTCAATGAGATCAAGAATGAACGGTCCCTAAGATGGCCAAAGAAGCTGAAGGCTCCTCCATATAAGAGGAACCAAAACTTATGGTGCGAATTCCACCAATACCATGGCCATGTAACAGACAAGTGCTTTGCCTTAAAGGATGAGATCGAAAAAATGTTGAAATCGGGAAAGTTGAGAAAGTACGTTGATTGCAAGGATCCCAAAAGGGGAAGAGATGACCCTAAAAAGAGGAGAAACAATAGATGTCGTGACGATACCCTAGCAGAAAGGGGCGATGACTCAGATGGCGATGATGAAGACGATCCGGACCTTCCACTGAAAGATGACAACACCCCGGTGAGAGAGTTGGTATGATCTCCTTTGGTGTTAACACCATATGCGGGGGACTTGCAGGGGGTGGTTCTGAAGTAACTGACCATAAAGCTCATGTCGTAGAGGCCAGGTCAGTTGCCAAACTTGAAGTAGTAAATTTAACATCTTTCGAGACAACGCAAAAGAGAAAAAAGGTGGACATGGACACTCTCGTAGTTGGTTTCTCCCGACTCGACTTCAAAGGCATCCTAGCTCAATATGATGACCCTTTGTTGATCACAACAAGAGTTCATGGATGTGAGGTACAGAGAATTCTTGTAGATGGAGGAAGTTTAGATAATGTGATATTCTCGCCCTGCTTTAAAAGCCTAAGTCTTTGCAGAGCTAGGCTGATACCCTATCATCATCCGTTAATAGGCTTCAGCGGAGAAAAGGTCCATCCATTGGGCATGTATGAGATGGACGTGAGAATGGGCGATGAGTGTCCTAAGAGGTTAACCCGCAAGATCAATTTTTTCGTTATGGACGAAAACGTCTTCTCGGCCTATAACCTTATTATAGGAAGAGTAGCCCTTAAGGAGTTTGAGGCTGTGACATCGACAGTCCACCAGATGCTAAAATTCCCGCCCCCCTATGGGGTAGGGGAAGTGCAGGGTGACCAGATAGTAGAACGAGAATGCTACTTTAACTCGGTCGAAGAGAGAGGCCCATAAGGGAGAAACTACCACTTATAACATTGATACACTTGACCCTAGAGATGAAAAAAAATTGAAGAAAGGAGAGGCCGCGGAAGAGGTAGAATCCATCGTCCTCAATGAGGACGAACCAAAAAAAACCGTCCAGGTCTGCAAAGCCTTAAAAGCGAAGATCAAGGAAGAGATGATAAACTTCTTGAGAAAGAGGTAGAGTGTCTTCGCGTGGAGTCACGCAGACATGACTGGCATCAACCCCGAGGTCATGTGCCATAAACTCAACGTATCTAAGGATTCTAAACCAACCAAGAAAATATGAAGAGTTTATTCGAGGGAGAAATATAATGTCATCCGGGAAGAAGTCAGGAAGTTGGAAGAAGCTGAGTTCATTAGGGAAGTCATATATTCGAAATGGTTGTCAAACGTAGTCATAGTGACCAAAGCCAATGGGAAATAGAGGATGTGTGTAGACTTCACCGAGCTGAATAATTCTTGCCCAAAAGATAGCTATCCCTTACCTCGAATTGACCAGATGGTAGATGCCACTACAGGGCATGAGCTCATGAGCTTCATGAACGCGTATTCGGGCTACAACAAGATCTTCATGGATGCCGAAGACTCGAATAAAATAACCTTCAATACAGATAAAGAGACATATTGCTACAAGGTTATGCCCTTCAATTTGAAAAATGCGGGGGCAACATATCAACGCCTTGTGAATAAGATGTTTGAAGACCAAATAGGCAAGACTATGGAGGTGTATATAGACGATATGTTGACGAAGAGCTCAAAGGCCTGCACTCATGTGGTAGACCTGGAAAAGACCTTCGATACCATGGACTTGTACAAAATGAAACTCAAACCTGCGAAGTGTGTCTTCGGGGTAGGAGCTGGGAAATTTTCGGGATTCATTGTCAATTAGAGGGGGATAGAGGCGAACCCTGAGAAAATTAAAGCTTTGCTCGACATGAAGACACCAAGAAGCATCAGGGATGTTCAGAGACTGACTCGAAGAGTAGCTGGACTCAACAGATTTGTTTCAAGAGCGACGGACAAGTGTCTTCTGTTCTTTATGGTGCTCAGAAAGGCCTTCGAGTGGGACAAAGAGTGTAAAGAGTCTTTTAATCAGCTCAAGTCCTACCTCAGATCTCCCCCACTCTTATCTCGGCCCATAGTAGAAGAGAAGTTGTATGTTTCTCTAGAAGTCTCTGAATCAGCTATAAGTGCAGCCATAGTACGGGAAGACGTTGGTATCTAAAGGCTCGTATACTTTAACAGTAATGCCCTTCAAGGGACTGAATAGAACTATCCTCGGATGGAAAAATTGGACTACGCCCTGATACACGCTTATAGGAAGATAAAGCCTTACTTTGAATCCCATTCCATGGTCATCCTCATCGACTCCCCACTAAGACATGTTCTCCTCAAGCCTAAGAAGTCGGGTAGATTGATGACATAGGCCCTTGAGTTGGGAGAGTATGAACTTACTTATCAGCCCAAAGAGGCCATCAAAGGGTAGGCACTTGCAGATTTTGTTGTTGAGTTCACATGGAAAGAGGTTGAGGTTAAGAATAACTTAGAGACTGTAGAGGGGGCAAATAGAAATGTATTCCTAGATCTAGAAGAGGTAGTATCCAAGAGAACCAGAAACAGAATAGCTGAGAATGAGGAAAACTGGTACATCTTCAAGCAAGGAATCATGTCAGAAGGAGGCTTCTAATCAAATAAAGACATTTGGAACCTCTTTGTTGATGGGTCTTCATGCGATAGTGGAAGCAGTGCAGGGCTAATACTTACGGCTCCAGATGGTACCAATGTTGAATAAGCCTTAAGGTTTAACTTCAAGGCATCGAACAAGGAGTCAGAGTATGAAACCATGATCGCAGGCCTTTCCTTGGCAGGGACTCTGGGGGGTAAGATAACTCCTACTTCATAGTGACTCAAGGTTAGTTGTCAATCAAGTGTTGGGGGTTTATGAGGCCGTGGATGAAAGGATGGACAAATACTTAAAGAGGGTGAGATCGACACTTGAAGGCTTTGAATAGGTAAAGATAAAGAGAATACCTCGTTAAAATAATAGTCATGCAGATGCATTAGAAAGGTTGGCTTCAGCAACCAAGATAGACATCAGAAGGACAGTTCCAGTCGAGATCCTGCCTATGGTGACCATTGAAGAAGAAGAGGTCAGTAATCCTTGCCTAAATTGGAACCTAGGGTACTTATGGATGGATCCCCTTATCAGATATATCAGAGAGGGAGAACTATTGGAATCAAAGTTAGAAAGGTGGAAACTGAGGTACATGGCTGCAAAGTTCTCAATAATAGGAGATGTCCTATATAAGAAGGGATTCCTATTACGTCTCCTCAGATGCGTTCATCCCACAAAAGTTCCTCGCATCCTACATGAGGGTTCTTGCTCCAGTCACATAGGAGGAAGACCTTTAGAGAAGAGGATTAATACGCAAGGATATTGGTGGCCAACCTTGGCAAAGAATGCTGCAGCCTACGTAAAGATGTGCGACAAATGTCAGAGATTCTCCACTATCCCCCATCAACCTCATTAGCCTATGACGTCGATCAGTTCCCATTATCCATTCACAGTATGGGGAATTGACTTAGTGGGTCCCTTGCCAAGGGAAACAAATAACTACCGATTTCTAATAGTCTCCATTGATTACTTTTCCAAATTGGTAATGGCTGAGCCGATGATCACGATTACAGAGCAGAAGACCTTCCAATTTATTTGGAAGAACATCATATGAAGACATGGCCTCCCAAACACCCTCATCTCAGACAACAGAACCCAGTTCAAGAATTCTTCCTTGGAGAAATACTGTGAAAGAGTTGGGATAAAGCAATTTTTCTCTTCTCTTGGTCGACCTCAAGCAAACAGTCAGATCGAAGTCACAAATAGAACGATCCTTGATGGGATTAAGAAGAGGTTAGAATAAGCTAAAGGAAGATGGACTGAAGAGGTTTATGCCGTGCTATGGGCCTACAGAACAACGGCTAGGATGCTAATGGGGGAGACCCCATTTATGTTATCACATGGCTCATAGGTCGTCATACCAATAGAGATAGGACTCCCTACTCATAGGATCCAGACCTATGACCCTGAAAAAAATGGGGAGGAGAGAAGAGTCGACCTAGATTTGATTAAAGAGAGAAGGGAAGACGCAAAAATTAGGCAAGCAACTTACCAACAGAGAACAGTAAAGTTCTACAATCAAAGGGTAAAATTAAGACCCATAGCCGTGGGAGACCTAGTACTTAAGAAGACATTTCAGAAGGCAAACAAGCTTCACCCAAATTGGCATAGTCCTTACAAAGTGATTAAGGAGGTTGTACCCAGGACCTACAGGCTAGAAAACCTCGAAGGGGAACCTTTCTCCAAACCTTAGAATGCTGATCATCTAAAAAAGTATTACATATGATGTTACCAAGGCTTTCATGTAAATGTATCATCTTATGAAGAGATTATTAATGAGAAGATCATTTTCCATGCTAATTATTAGTTCATTTGATAAAATTTATGAGGATAACATCTTAGTTGATGGCCTCAGACCTTATAACATCATAATTTGGTGACAAGGTCTGAGGTAAGACATCGTACTTGGATGACCTCAGACCTTAGACCATTAGTTTGGTGAAAAATTCTTTATGGGGATAACATCTTAGTTGATGACCTCAGACCTTATAACAACATTAATTTGGTGAATATTGTATGAGGGTAACATCTTAGTTGGTGACCTCAGACCTTAAACACCATAATTTGGTGACAAGGTCTGAGGTAAGACATCATACTTGGATGACCTCAAACCTTAGACCATTAGTTTGGTGAAAAATTCTTTATGGGGATAGCATCTTAGTTGATGACCTCAGACCTTATAACATCATTAATTTAGTGAATATTTTATGAGGGTAACATCTTAGTTGATGACCTTAGACCTTAAACACCATAAGTTGGTGACAAGGTTTGAGGTAAGACATCATACTTGGATTACCTCAGACCTTATAACATCATTAATTTGGTGAATATTTTATGAGGGTACCATCTTAGTTGATGACCTCAGACCTTAAACACCATAATTTGATGACAAGGTCTGAGGTAAGACATCATACTTGGATGACCTCAGACCTTAGACCATTAGTTTAGTGAAAAATTCTTTATGGGGATAACATCTTAGTTGATGACCTCAGACCTTATAACATCATTAATTTGGTGAATATTTTATGAGGTGATCGGGCGTAAAAAGTGTGCGCGTGTAAAGTGCACAATCGTCGTGTGTTTCGCCGCCGCGATACAAAGAAAACCTAAGCTACTACTACACTTGACAAGCAAGCACAACGGTAAGTCGGGTATCGTAAATCCACAGGGAGTGATTAAATTTTAGATTTTAATTGTTTAATTACTTCAGGAATAAAAGTGGTGTAAAATAAATAAAAGAAAAGGTGATAGGGTGGTTATCGTGAATAAATAAAAAGAGAAGTTACGCTACACAAAAAGTAAAGCGAGCATCGAGATCGCATACACACATTCACGGGCTAAACAACTACTAATTAGAGTTTCGGTTCGAAAACATTTAATCGAGCATTTTCAATTAAGCATAAACATCACGCAATAAGGAATTTAAGCCAAAGTTGCGAGATTAAACATTTAACGGAAAATGGTCACACGCGGATTAAATTCGGATAATCGCTATAAACACTAACGTTGCATGACAAAGAAAGTTAAACGCATAATAATCCGACTTTAATACGCGAGGTTTCAATTAAATGTAATTTTACACGAAACCCTAACTTTCGTGGTCCAAACCCGTAAATGGCGAAACACAATCCCGAACCTATTTATCTACGGGAAATACATGAATTAAACTAAATTAAACTAATTAAACTAAGAAAGCAAGAATTAAAGCAAGAAAACCTAATTAACAAAGCATGAAAATTATCTAGAAAGCAAGGAAATAATGGAAATACAACTAAATTAAGGGAGAGGGAAGATGAATAGTACCAATTACAACCCAAATGGATGTCAAACCAAGATGAATTGAAGAAGAACCAAGCAAAACCCCAAAAACTCTAAGCTAACTAACCTAAAAATCGTGTATTGTCTGGTCTCCTATTACAAAACCAAAATTTGGCTTATATAGTTAGTTAGAATAAAAGAAAAGAAGAAAGAAAAGAAAAGAAAATATCTGCAGAAAAACAGGGGATCGATCGATCGACCCCTTTGGTCGATCGATCGATCAAGGGAAAATATCGACAATCCTGAATGGTCGATTGATCGACCCTTATGGTCGATCGATCGATCAAGCAGGGCAGATTACAGCAGCAGCCTCTGCTTCTTTTCTTCCTCTTCTCTTTTCCTCTTTTGCTTTCTTGTATTTCCTCCGCAAGAAATGCCGTAACTTCTTCGTTATGTATCGGAATCGTGCACTGTTCGTGGCCACGCGAAGCTAGCGAGGAGGGATACAACTTCCATGAGATGTCGGGCCAGGTACCCAAGCTGTGAAAAGACTAAAATGCCCTCGAACGTGCGGTTGTGTAAGGAACTTCGCCGGAATGCATCCGAACTTCATACTAAGCATCCAAATACCTACAAAAGCTCAATTAACCCCTGCAAAACATGTTAACATAGAAATACGAGGTTGTCTGGTTAACGAGCATAAATATAGGGATTAAGATACCCAAGGGGCTAATAACGCGTAGGTTAACGGGTGAAATACGCAATATTTGGGTCGTATCACACCCCCTAACTTACACATTGCTAGTCACTAGCAATGAAATAGGAAACAACAAGAAGTGCAAGCAAACCAAAAGCAGGAGAAGTACAAAAGTATGGTATAAAAGCAATAAAAAGATAAGGCCACTTTCGCGAGCGATTCGATTGCATTTAGCGTATGCAATAAGCCATTAAACCCCTAGGTTACCCTAGTGGACGAGTGTCGTCTCGTGAGGGTTTTCAGGGATGAAACCCACAAACATCATATGCTTTCCTCAAAATATGCCCAACCCAACATGCGACAAACTCAACAACAACAAAAAAGATTTCAAACATGTTATTAGCATATTGAACGAATTCAAACAAAAGTCCGTTGTTATTAACAGGTTGAATGCACCTCATAGAATTGAAACCTTAAAAGTGGGAGGGGAAGAGCAAATGCACAATATGATTTGGTAAAAACTTAAATAAACCGGATAAACATAAAGTCAAGCATATATTCAATCCTCACGGGCATTACACTCATCAAGTGAATTCACTCGAAACAGGGAGGTAACACACGGGACATACGGGCTAAAGAGTAAATGTAGATGGAAACTAGGCCGCACACATGTCACAAATGAAGAACGCTATATAGGAAATAAAAACTTGTAATCTCAATGAAAGGATACCGCACACTAAAAGAGGCGAAATGTATTTTCACAGATTATCAAAACTATTATGACTTTTAAATTAAATGCACCCTAAGATCACATAGGACTTTAATAGGGTTATAATGTAGGTATGGCTAAGGTACGAAACGAAGGAATATATTTACGAATTCAAAGTGTTCGGAATGAAAACTCGGGATAATGGGATAATGCGGGCAATATCAAAATCGGAAAACAAGTTCCAAAAAGGCATTAAATATATCATCGGTGAGAGTAATCAAAGCTTATTGAACACTAAACGCAACATATACAAACTTCTCTTTCTTTTTCTTTTCTTCTTTTTCTCATGTTTTCTTTTTGCTTTTTGCTTTCTCTTTTTCTTCAATTTTTTTACTACTTTCTTTTCTTTGCTTATCAAACTCTCATATGCCTAAAATTGCAACCGACAACACAATAACAACATTCAATCCTAAGTAACATTCCAAACAAAGGTATGTAAGGTGTATGTATGGCTTAAAACTCCAATTTGGAGTTGGTTTTGGGATTTTGGGTAATGAAACGAAAGTCTAGTATTTAGGCTCAAAGGGGTTAACGAGGGTAAACATATAAGGTGAGGTCAAGGCTAATATGGGTGATATAACAAAGAATGCCTATGATCATTTCACAAAGTTTACGCAATTCTCAAGTCAAAACAATATATGAAAATCATGATCAAGTAACACATTTCAAGCATGAACTCAATTAATGAACGGTCAAATGAAAGATTAGAGAGATTACCAACGAATTCAACGTTTTCAAAGAGGAAAGAATAGTGTATAACACTCACAAACGACGAAAGGTACGAAGCTTACTCGGTGTAAGTATATACAATGCAACAAAAGATTACCGAGTTATAAAAATCTTAAACAAAATCAATATAACAAGGAAAGTGCATATGCTCATGGGATAAAGTTTAATTCATGAAGTTTTTCACAATATCAATGATTTGAGGACTAAATTCCAATAACTTCTAAAATCGAGAACATGCATCATTGAGTTGTCTATTGGATCGCGCAATTATTGAAATTTATCATCGGAAACAAAGGCAAAATTCCCAACAAAGGAGAAAAAAGAAAGAAAATATTTTTGAAAATTTTCAAATTTTTCACAAAAAGGCATACTTAGTAACTAAATGTGAGCAAATCCATGGACTACACATGAAATGGATAGAATATCCTACAACCCCTAAGTTAAATGTTGCATTGTCCTCAATGCGCATTAAGAACACAACATAAAGAGAGGAAAAGAATGATATTACCCAAAATTGGAGCGATCTCCATAAGCACGAGTCCAATGAAATCTACAAAACAAGTTAGTACCGAGTATAGCAAAAACAAATAACAAAAAGTTAACTAATTACACTAGACTAAATTAAAAAGAAAGAAAAATAGGAAAGAAAGAAAATTAAAAAGCTAACTATTTACAACCTACTATTTAGGCTTCACACTAACTATACACTAGAAGTTTAAATAGTTTA
This sequence comes from Sambucus nigra, assembly GCA_949130495.1. NCBI lineage: Eukaryota > Viridiplantae > Streptophyta > Magnoliopsida > Dipsacales > Adoxaceae > Sambucus > Sambucus nigra. The sequence continues at coordinate 765,155,864 of OX422207.1, forward strand.
GGGTCCACCCAAAAAGGGATTTGACTTTGAAAGATCAATGGTGGACCCTCCAAAGAGAACATGCCTCCCGGAAGATATGAATTCCGTTTGAACAACGGAAGGCATGTGGGTGGTGAAAAAAGTGAACCATCGCCAATTTGAAATTTTGGGCGGACGATGGGGGATTTGGATAATAAGGGGGAAAGTTACACTAGAGATCCAAGAAAAATCGATTCATCCCCCAAAGGTTTTTCAAATGGAATGGGAGATGATGCACACATGAGGATAACATCCATCGAAAACAAGTTCGGTAAAGAGTCCTCATCGGCAAAAAGTGTAGAAGTTTTAAAAGTTTCTACCGACTCATAGGAATCAACCGGTAATTCTAATGGTTCGATCACGGAAAACGAATATGGTGATGAAACAAATTCAATCTCAATCGACATATCGTCGGAAGGAGATTGAATTTCGGGGGAGAAAGATGCACACTCGATGAGAAATTCTTTGAAAAATTGAGGTGAAACACAAGTTTCCACCTCCTCGTTGTTTTGTGCATAAGAATTCATCTCATTGCAAAGTGCACCAAGTCTCATTCCAGCATCATTTAGGCTTTCCAAACCTTGGGAGTAAAGAAGAAAATTTTCTTCCAAAGTAGGCTTCCTCGGCTCAAGAGCCTCGAATTCCTCATTTGGTAAAATCTCATCTTCTAAAGTAATGAAATAAGAATCGTCATTGGATTCGAATAATGAATCCAACTCAAACTCCCAATAACGATTTTCATTGCGATAAATGTTTTCAAGTCTTTCATTTTCAAGAAAATCTTGAAAATGAAAAACTTGAAAACTATCCCCAAAGTATGAATCATTAGAATAACCATAATAACTATAATAGTAGGACATGATTACCTCGTTGTTTGTAAATGGAGAATCCGAGCAAGAAAGTGAGCAACCATGAATCAAAGTTTCTTAGCGCTCAAATATGCTATCCTGCAAAAAAGGTTAAAACAAAGAATACAAATACAAAAGGAAAAATACTACGAAATACTAAAACAATTACTATCTAAACCACACTCCCCGGCAACGGCGCCATTTTTGTGATCGGGCGGAAAAAGTGTGCGCGTGTAAAGTGCACAATCGTCGTGTGTTTCGCCGCCGCGATTCAAAGAAAACCTAAGCTACTACTACACTTGACAAGCAAGCACAGCGGTAAGTCGGGTATCGTAAATCCACAGGGAGTGATTAAATTTTAGATTTTAATTGTTTAATTACTTCAGGAATAAAAGTGGTGTAAAATAAATAAAAAGAAAAGGTGATAGGGTGGTTATCGTGAATAAATAAAAAGAGAAGTTACGCTACACAAAAAGGAAAGCGAGGATCGAGATCGCATACACGCATTCACGGGCTAAACAACTACTAATTAGAGTTTCGGTTCGAAAACATTTAATCGAGCATTTCCAATTAAGCATAAACATCACGCAATAAAGAATTTAAGCCAAAGTTGCGAGATTAAACATTTAACGGAAAATGGTCACACGCGGATTAAATTCGGATAATCGCTATAAACACTAACGTTGCCTGACAAAGAAAGTTAAACGCATAATAATCCGACTTTAATACGCGAGGTTTCAATTAAATGCAATTTTACACGAAACCCTAACTTTCGAGGTCCAAACCCGTAAATGGTGAAACACAATCCCGAACCTATTTATCTACGGGCAATACATGAATTAAACTAAATTAAACTAATTAAACTAAGAAAGGAAGAATTAAAGCAAGAAAACCTAATTAACAAAGCATGAAAATTATCTATGAAGCAAGGAAATAATGGAAATACAACTAAATTAAGGGAGAGGGAAGATGAATAGTACCAATTACAACCTAAATGGATGTCAAACCAGGATGAATTGAAGAAGAACTAAGCAAAACCCCAAAAACCCTAAGCTAACTAACCTAAAAATCGTGTATTGGCTGGTCTCCTATTACAAAACCAAAATTTGGCTTATATAGTAAGTTAGAATAAAAGAAAAGAAGAAAGAAAAGAAAAGAAAATATCTGCAGAAAAACAGGGGATCGATCGATCGACCCCTTTGGTCGATCGATCGATCAAGGGAAAATATCGAAAATCCTGAAAGGTCGATCGATCGATCAAGCAGGGCAGATTGCAGCAGCAACCCCTGCTTCTTTTCTTCCTCTTCTCTTTTCCTCTTTTGCTTTCTTGTATTTCCTCCGTAAGAAACGCCGTAACTTCTTCGTTATGTATCGGAATCGTGCACCGTTCGTGGCCACGCGAAGCTAGCAAGGAGGGCTACAACTTCCATAAGATGTCGGGCTAGGTACCCAAGCTGTGAAAAGACTAAAATTCCCTCGAACGTGCGGTTGTGTACGGAACTTTGCCGGAATGCATCCGAACTTCATACTAAGCATCCAAATACCTACAAAAGCTCAATTAACCTCTGCAAAACATGTTAACATAGAAATTCGAGGTTGTCTGGTTAACGAGCATAAATATAGGGATTAAGATACCCGAGGGGGCTAATAACGCGTAGGTTAACGGGTGAAATACGCAATATTTGAATCGTATCATGAGGGTAACGTCTTAGTTGATGACCTCAAACCTTAGACACCATAAGTTAGTGATAAGGTCTGAGGTAAGACATCATACTTGGATGACCTTAGACCTAACATCATTAATTTGGTGAATATTTTATGAAGGTAACACTTAGGTAATGACCTCAAACATTAAACACCATAATTTGGTGACAAGGTCTGAGGTAGGACATCATACTTGGATGATTTCGGACCTTCGACCAATAGTTTGGTGAAAATTATTTATGGTGATAACATCATAGATGATGACCTCAGACCTTATAACATCATAATTTGGTGACAAGGTCTGAGGTAGGACACCATATTTGTATGACCTCAGACCTTAGACATAATTAGTTTGGTGAAAAATTATTTATGGAGATAACATCTTAGTTGATGACCTCGGACCTTATAACATCATTAACTTGGTGAATATTTTATTTATAAAGGCTTCATACCTAAACACATTGCATGACAAAGAAAATCATTCAAAGAGCATTCAATAACTAAAGGGATAAAGGCCTCCTTAGAGGTTGATATAGATTAAAAGAGTTACAAGATACAAGGTAACTGAGTTTACAATCAGAAGTTACAACTTGAAATTAAAATAAAAAAATTACATAAAGCTTCACAAAAGGGGCCTAAGGGTTTGCAACTACAGTGTTGGCATCCTCGGCCTCATTTCCCTGGCCGATGTTGGTCACCTCGGCTCCATCATCTTGGAGATTGGCACCTTCAGTCCCCGTAACCTCCAAAGGCGCAGTCTCTGCAGGAGCAGCATCTTCCTCTTCAACCTCTTAAAGGTCCTGGGAAAATTGAGGGTTGGTAAAACCCAGACCAATGAAGTCAGGGGACTTCAGGCTCCCTGATTCCTTCTTAGCGGCCGCCCATTTTCCAGTTGCCTTAATACCTCTTTCGAGGTATTCAATGCCAAAGCTGATGAATTCATCAAAGATATTATAATCAGTCAGGATCCCCTCAGAAGAATCCTCAAGGGCTACCTTCACTGCAACATTAACCTTCTGCTGGAGAGCGTCGTCCTTGGCCTTCAGAGCAGAGGTGTGTTCCTTTTTAAGCTTAGAGATATCTTTCTACAACTCCTTAACCTTCTTGTCAGACCCCTCAAAGGCAGACTTCAGATGATCTACCTCAGCGTTCAGAGAGTCTTGCACCTTCTCGACCTCTTAACCTTTCTCAATGAGGGACAGCCTCTTTAGAGTCCAGTTGGCAAAATGATGCATAGCCACGATGCCCTGCAAATCAAGAGTCAGATGTATAAGTTCAAATTCAAAGCAGAGGTTACACTTCAGAATAAAATTGAAATTCAAGTCTTACCTGGATAGTCCTGTGAAGGCCAAACTCAACCAGCAGGGGAGTATCCATGAAGCGACAAAAGTGTTTGTTAGTATCGGTCATAAAAGAGCCGATTGCATCTAATGCCTGCACGCTATGGCCTATAATACTATCATTAATTTTTAGCTTCTCCAAACGAGCAGCCAGTGCATCTTCAGAGGATATGGGAATGGACTTTTGGGCCTTACCTTTCCTATGATCCTTAAGGGAAGTGGTTATAGTTTTCCTCTTTCTTGTAGCGTCGGCCTTGGACGTGCCGACACTCTTCTTTGGTAGGGGAGGTGGGGTACATTCAAGCCTACCTTCTTCACCATCTTCGTGAGACTTGGGGCATACATCTCCCAGATATCGTCTGAGATGATTTCAGGGCATTCTATAAATAGAAAGGTCTGAGTTAAAAGATCAAAGACATAAAAAATCATAGGTTTAACTTGTTGAAATAATAAAATAAGCACTTACGAAGCTCGATCAGAGGACTCCCCGCAAAGCCAGTCTCACAGAGATAGTAAGGGGTCATCAGATGTTCGAACTTTACCAATAGACCATGCTCTCCTTGATCTTGAAGGTCTTTTACCTTTTGAAGATTATTTTGGCTTAGCCCAGGGTCGGCCCTAGCATCCATTGTCACCTTGCCCCATCTCAAGGGTATCCTCGTCTCTAAGTTCGAAGAAGGGATACAAGGTCCAAATACCCATGCACCTAAGGCAAAGAAATACCGCGGCTTCCAATTATGATTACTATTTTAGGTGACCTGCAACATCTTCTTAGTTAACTTTCGAGCTAAGAAATGGTAACAGCTCGGATGATTCCTGGCAGAGGAAGGGGTGTAGCATCCGGTGAAGACCTGGATAGGAAGGTCTGAATGGTGGACTGCCCTCCATAGAACTATAACTCCAATTATCACCCTCCAGACATTGGGGGATAACTACGAAAGAGCTAAGTTAATATAGGACAGTATGGACCTAATGATGGGATGAATGGGCAGACGAAATCCTAACTTGAACATATGCTCATACAAGCAGATCTCACCATCTTGGCCACCGAAAGCCCTCTCTTCCCTCAGAGGTCTCTTGAGTTTTATGGAGGGGCTTATTGAATTCAAAGGTCTAAAGGCAAGAAGGTCGAGCTCGTTGATAGTACTTTCTACCTCGGCTGCCTCCAAGGTGTCAACATCGCTCTCATACTCATCATCCTCATCTCGATCAACGTCGACTAGAACGGATAAGGGATTACCTTCAGGAAATCTCTGAGCAAACTCAACCCCTGTGGCAGCTGACAGGGGGACAACATTAATAGGAGGAGGAAAGGCTATATTTGGTGCGACAATCTCAACATCTGAAGAAGTTTGGGATGTGCTAAACTTGTTATGGGACGAGACGCTACTCGAAACCTCGGCTTGATTAGGGACCTGATCCTGCCTAATGGAAAAGTCCATGGCCTCTTGAAAGGAGTCCATCGACATAGGGTCTGAGGTGGATGACTCAGACTCGGACGTGGGAGAAGGTTCAACTGGGACCTCTACTTGGGTAACTGGCTCGAATGGATTAGGGTATATGACCTTCAGAGGGGGTGGAAAGATAAGTCTTAGGTGGAAGGCCTCATCCCTATGAGCTTACTCTTGGGCTCTCTCTATTTGCCTAATCTTTTCCAAAGTCTTCTCTCTAAGAGAGGGTAATTCTTCTAAAAGTTGATAAAGAGGTATGAGCACGAAGGGACGACCTAACACTTGGGATATTAAACTAGGAACAAGCAACTTGACTCGACTTGGCTAAGGATCAAACTGGGTTTTAAACAAGAACAATTACGAACAGAGGCAACCGGAAAATGCAAAGCAATCGTCAGAAAACTCTTACACTCGCCGAAAAATGCAAGAAACAGTAATTGAAGGCTGGAAAAATGGAGAAGAAGAAGTGATAAGACGATACCTGATGGAATGCAAGGGATAAGGAGGGAAACGTTGGCAAGAACTCCACGTAATGCACTGCTGACCAAGCTCTTGAAGAGAGAGAGAAAATAGGAAAAGCTCAGGCGATGAAAATGATGAAGTGAGGAAGAAAGAGAAAGAAAATGAGGGTTTAACCCTCAAAGAGCCCCACATGCTTCCCAAGGCCCATCATTGCCTTGGGAGCCCAAGGGATAACTGACTATATTGAGCTTGCCTGACACGCCACCTACTTCAGCTATTGACAAGTGTCAACGGAATGTTGGCACAAAGAAGAAAGACCTCGGAGTTGCGCACCCCATAGTCACTTGTTCCCACATATAACTAAGGGCTAGGGGGTGATTGATATGCCATATATGTACCCAACTGCTCAAAGACGTAAACCTCGTCCAGGGAGATGGCCGAGGTCAAAAGGGACCTAGAACGACAACTAGTAGCCTCGTCCCTAGCAAGGTCGGCCATGGCCGACATTACTAGTTTCCTCATAGCCATGCAATAGTTGAGGCCTACATAACCCATGATGGAAGTTATTCATCAGTCCATCCAGGGTTGACAACCTCGGCTGAGTGCGAGCCGAGGTTATAGAAGCTACACGATCATTTTAACCAACCTTGGTAGAGAATCAGTCGATGTTCCTTGGCTACTCCTCCATAACCTCAACTCAGGCCGTCATTATGCCTCAACTAGTCCTACCTCAGCCTCGTAGGAGCCGAGACCACCCTGATTAACCTCGGATTGGGCAATGTCCAGACTTCACCAACCTCGTACTCTTCCATGCCGAGGATGGAACCAATCACAGATAGCTGAGCCTTTATTCTCATATGTGTGACTGGGAACATGTGTACACAAATCAGTTATAACAAATCATTCCCTTTATGTGGGGGGAATATTTCATCATCATTCTCTACATGTGACAGTGACAGATGTCTTCATCAGATTGGCTAAATCAACACACACATTCTCATTGCATACACAGGGGTGCATTACACCCCCTCATACTATATATACTTGTCTTATCCTTCTTGTAGGGGGATCCAAAATTAGCAGCCCTAGCTAAAACTCTGTCTAAATATACAGTAGAGAGAGAAATCTTGAGAGATTATATCCATGGCCATTAGTGCCTTCATTCAATGTTGTTACTCACTCACTTGCATAGTGGACGTAGGCCTAATTGGCTGAGCCACGTAAACATTTGTGTTCATCCTTTTCTCCTCATTTCTATCTCTTATACTTATATATTCTTGAGCTGCCATTGTTACCACTAATTTGAGCTCACGAACACCTTGAAGGGTGGTGTTGTTTTCAACATCATCAATATTGGAATTTAATAAAATGAAAATAAGACTTTAAATTGTTTTGACACCTAGCTTAATTATTTGGGTGTTCAAATTGGAAATATTATTTTGCGACAGTGATGCTAAGAATGAACCAACCAGTCACCTTGATTTTTAATTTAATAAAGGACCGATCACCCGGTATTGAATTAGGTGGGGTGTCACAGGTGGTATCAGAGCATCAGGTTCTAGTGTCCTTTAGGATGTGTTCGGCTTATTACGCTTCTAGCGTTGCTTTATTTGATATAGAGCCCTATGTTTAGGATTATTGATTTCTATGGTGAGATTTCGTTCTCCTACTATAACGTATGTGTATTAGTAAATTCTATTTGCGTTCGGATGTGTGCGTGTGTCGATCGATGAAGGATGTCAGATGAGGTCCGTTAGGTGAACATCAGGAGGCAGGGCTTAGTTGAGGTCGTAAAGTATATTCGAGGATGATGACCATAGTCGAGGTCACCTCTATTATGTCACGAGAGGCCAGGACTGTAAAGACGGCTAGGATGTCGCCTACAATTTCCAAATGTTGCTATAGTCAAAAGAGAAGCCGAATCAGACTCACCAAATGTAGTACACTTGGGAGAGGGTTAAATGGAAAAATTGAGGCGAGTCATCAGCGAAAATTCTAGAAATGAGGGAATTATGTATGTTACCCAACGAAGGTAATATATTCAAAAGTCTTGGGCATATGGAGGAGTGTGGTTAACTAGAAATGAAAAATTGGGATAAAAATTTTCTTGACTCAGCGGAGCAAAGTTACAATAGTGGGGTTCAACCACCACCGTTAGTACTGAAATGTTGCATCAATGGAAGGACCTTAGGTATAGTTTAATCGCACGTTCTTTCATCAGTTGTTCAGAATAAGATATGAACGTTGTTCTAAAACCATTACGGAAGGGACGGACAGGGGTCCATTTGTAAATGGATTTAGACTTTTAGCGAATCTTGTATCAACGGGAGTGTATACCAATGGTAGAGAAGATTTCAAGTGGGAAATCAACTAATGAGGAAAGATTGACAACACTTAAAGAGAATTTTGTTGGACAGTTCATCCATATGGTGATAATGTCTTGCATTGTCAATATAGATGCTAACGCTCTTATGAAGGGAGCTAAAGTAATCGAAAGATTTATTGGAGAGTGAGTTTAGATGAAAAGTAGTCAGTAAAACACCGCAAGGGGGAGACCCATCAGGGGGCTCATTTAAATGAGTTGGATAGCTGAATTCTTACCAAGCGATGGGGAATTTAGTAAGGGTTATTGAAACCAGTAGCACGTTCCTTAGGGCCAATAGAGATAAGGGAAAGATAGGGGTATCCACTAGGATCGAGAATATTTAAGTCCGAGAGAAAGACAACCCTAATAGGGTCAGTATGATAGGAGATAAGTGGGTTATGTGTTGGGGCATTTTGTGAAGAGTAAAACCACACGAGTTAAAAAATTTCGAAGCGAGAAAAAGGGCAAGGGTATGGTGCTTACAAGGGAAATGGTTAATGTAGTTTTTGATTTGTTCAGACATACGCATTATGTCTGAAAGACCATTAAGTAGTCAAGGCGATTGGCAAAGCAGAAGTATGAGTTTTATCCTCGGAGGATGAAGCATGTTTTATGTGACATGAGCAAGTCACTACATTTTTGTTTATTACTAGATTCACATGTGAGAAGAATTTAGTGCGTATATCTATAGAGTTATTATTATGTGTATGTTTTCTCTTGTATAGCAGGGTTGTCTTTAGTGATATCCGCGGAGGATAAATGGGTGCATTATTTGTGTTATATAATTTATTGAGATTACTCGTTTCTGTGATGTGATATGCGAGTATATTATTGTACTGGTTATGGTTTTATAAAAATGGTTTAAACATTGGTAAGGAGTGATTACAACGCTATCGGGGTTACTGCCCTAGTGCAACATGTTTTATTTTGACAATACCTCACCTATGAGAGGGTCAGGCTCACACTCATTTTATATATATTATAGAGACTTCGAAGGGTATAGTGGTACAACAATGTTTAATCCCAGGGTGTTTAGGGACTTTGTTATTATGATTCAGTGTGTATTGGGTTTACCATTGGACGAAAAGATTTCACTCATTATTATATGTAACGCTTAGGACTTAGTGGTGGGAGGAGAGAATTGTTATATTTATCCTTTGGGAATGTGAAAGATAAGACTTGTATTCATATGTTTGGGAATGGGATTAAGAGAGTCCCGATTGTATACGTACAAGGTTTATGGAATGTGATTACCACCAATACTAAGCAATAGTGCGCTTGGTAATAATTATATGTCTCAGTACAAATTGAGGAAGGAGATGTAGTTTTTTTTTCTGTCAAAAGACGGAATAGAAGAGTATAGGTTATGGACGGAGGACCCAATAGATTTCAATAACCGACTATTCTAGGTAGTAGTGTATCGGTGGGATTCCTTGTTTGGATTTCGCTCTATGGGACATCCCACGCATGAAACTTAGCGTAAGGTTAGAAGTAGAGAGATGTTTGGTCATTAGTGAGTGAGTCTAGTACCTCGGTTGTCATAGGAGCTGGTAATATTGATTGTAATTTAAAGTTGTGTGACGATTTAAGTCCAGTAGAGACAGTTATGTGGTAAGGAAACATTAAAAGTTTTTTTTTATTACCCAATCGAAGGGTGGAATGATGTTAAGGAGGTTTAAGAGTACCCAAGTGGTGTAACCACGTTGTGTCACAAGGGAAACAGAGAATTGGGTGTTATGTGTGAAGCGTAGGTGATGCTTACACAAGTATGCACGATTTATAGGGTGTGTGGGCATCCTGGTTAGTTGTTGCTTGAATCATTCGAGTTGAAGAGACGTGGGGATAGATGCGTGGAATATATGTTTGTGCGAATGATGTAACAAAGTGGAACTGGTAGAGTAGATTAAGTGTGGTGCGAAGGACGATAATCCATATATACATGTACGGTCAGAGTAGCAGACATAAATTATGTTGGAAGGCTATGGAAAGCCATTTAAGGGTATTCCTTGAGAAGGGTAAAGCTTAATTATTAAGAAAAACACTCAGAGTGGAGCTTTACCTAGTCTAGGGTGGAAAGCGACTTGCGCGTAGGTTGAATAATGATGATAGTAAGGCATAAAGGTTCAGCAGTGCACATCGTGGAGGAAAGTTCATGGGTCGAAACTTTCGGTATACGCTAAGGAAAAAAGGAGAGTATTCAGTATCACTTAATGTGAGTCATTACAAGTAGAAGTCGATATTGAGCGGGACATAGTGAGTAGTCTCCGCGGGCACCACTCATAGACAGAAATCATTTGGAACGAGAGGATCAGCCAGAGAATTTTATAGCAAACCTACTATTCCTAAAATAGAAGAGAGCAATTATGTGAAATTTCTTGGATGGGGTGCCGTCTTCAAGGTAAGGTCACGAGTTCCTTAAAATGTGTGGAACAAGTTGACCTAAAACAAAGTGATTATTATTATTTTGGGGGTATACACTATTAGACAGTGATCCCCAACCTTTCTTTGGAAATAAGAATCATGCCGGTAAGAGGTTCTGCCTGGTATTTTTCTGAATTAGAATTGGATCATTGAACCCCACCTTCAAACCAGAGTTTTGGGAAGCAATGGGGATAACGTTTTGTTTTGAGTAGGTTGTATCACACTTAGCCAGGGAGTAGGCGATGTGATTAAAGATTAGTGGAACCACATGAAAGTAATTTTAAATGCATGGTGATCATTTTATTTCCACAACGGATGTATCTAGCAAGTGACGTTTAGTACAATAGAGTTCCGTGGAAGCGCTCGTACCTGTTTATTGTGGACAAACTGCTTATTGAAATTTTGTGTGGAAAAACCATAACTATTCTCCCTCTCGTTATTTAGAGGTGAGTGGATAATAAGGATTTTTGATCAGCCGAGTTAGAGTTTGATGACTGGGGTTGAATTACCAAGGCTATTTTAGGTGACTTGAGAACGTCGTAAGAGTTGCATCGCCAAAAATTGAAATTTGAAGAACTGATAACACTGATCAAATGTTAGCATGGTTTCTCTCAAAAAGGGAGTTTTGTGATTAGATAAATGCGAGTAATTGTTACTTAGTGAGGTACGGCCTCCCAATAATATTGAGACAGTGGGGGCATAAGATGTGTAGGCTCGTCTTATCCGAATGACACGGATTGGAGTACAATGTGAAGTACCATTATTAAGGTGTGACTCTACAACTGTTAGTATTGAGAGTGTTAAATAAGCTTATTGTGAGGAGGGGGACTATAGAAATTCGCATTACCCGAAAGTCCGTTTTGAGTATTGATAAAGTATATAGATCTATTTTTACCAGGTATGCCTTAGTTTCCGAATTTTGGGACAAAATTATGTTATTAGGGGGGAAATATGTAATACACCGTATTTTTATGGCTTTTAAAATTAGGGATTTAAAAAATCTAATTGAGATATTATTTTTAATATTAATCTGGAATTTCATTTTAAAATATTTACTAGCGCGATGAAAGTTAGTAATTATTGGGAATTTGTTGAATATTACTATATGATTAAAGTTATATATGAGATTGAATTTATTATTATTGTCACAAGTGAATAATATGGCAATTGTGAAAATTTAAGTCCGGACGCACCTGTGTCGGGTCGGGACTCAATTATTATTATTAAAAGTGAATATATTATAAGTCACTTGTATGGTCATTTCGAGTCCGCCAATGTATCTGGAAGGGTCGAGATAGTCAGAAAAGTATACCCGGGGGTTTAGTTTGGGCCTCGGGGAATTTTTAGGCCTAATTGGCATCCCGGGAGGGTATTTTAGACATTTTGTATTTTGGGGTAATTAAACCCATGAATTCCCCTAAGCTATATCAACCATTCGAGTTAGGGTTTTAGGGTTAACGATCACAAAACTTAAGAAGGGCCATTAGAGAATAAGTTAGGAAGCTTTCCAAGCAATCCAAGGCAAAGAACTCATTCGTTTACACCGCAACAACCACCAAAACGTAGATCGCATGAAGAGGAATGCAACCATACCTTTTTCACCCACAAATACGACCCTTGTATTTCTAGAAAAGTATCTATCTTTATTTTCTTTTATTTATTTCTCCATCCATGTTATATTAGGACTATTATACACATGTTTCATAAAAGAATTTGAGGAATTTGAAGATTTAATCACATGTCTTGGTGGTAATAGTTATATTCTGGACATCCCAATCATATGTAGAGGATAAACCACAAATTTGCATGAGTTTAGAAGCAAGAAATCTGCAAAAGAATTAAAAGAATGAAGGTTTTATAAAAATCAGGGTTCTTATAAAATATGATGATTTACCCCATTAATTCAATACCTTTGATGAATCTGGACATGTTTCACGTAGGAAATCATGTATATAGGTATATTTAACTAGTAGTAATGTTGTTTGGGAGTTTAAGAATCGTTAATTGCGTTTTGGAGAAATTTGGAAGATGAAACTCGTAGGTTGAAATTGCAGTTTCTGGGCAAGAACTGGTTGATCGATCAATCGACCCCCTTTCCCTAATCGATCGACCCCTCCTGAAAAACTGCATATTTGTCCCCTTTTTGTTTAATCCGATTTAAATACGTGGGAACCCTTGATTGTTATTTATAGAGTACAATGGGTCGTGAGGAGGTCCAGTAGGGTCTAAATAGACTCCGTTGAATGAAATTTAATATGGGATGAATTGTGGGTTAACGGGGAATTTCGTTACACATTAGAGATTGTGCGTAAGTTCGTTAATGAATTGAGAGACTCGTGAAAGTCTTAGACCAGAAGGTTAGAGAGGGTATACCTATTGAAATTTTATTTAGAAAGATGATAATTCAAGAGATGAGAAGTGTGTATGAAATAAATTATAAATGGGAATAAAAGAGACAAATCCGTTGTGTGAGATAATTGAGTAATTTGTGCTAAGAATGGATAATTGTAATTATGGGTCGTGGGTGCACCTAATATAGAAAATGTGAATATATATATATATATATATATGACTATGTGACTATTCATATATTATGTATCTGTGTAAATATCATACCCAGGCTACTTTCTATCACGGAGGTTCCACGCCGGGGCAGTCTTATCTCAATTTGACCTTTATGGGAGATATTGACTCGTACCCTAGAAGATAGTATCCTGGATAAAGGCTATCTGATAATGATAGTCAGATGTTCTAAGAGATGTGAGGGTATGTGCTGACCTCTTAGGACCTGGAACTATGTTTCGCCTCCATTTGTTTGTGTATTGTGTTAATACAGTTCGAGAGTGATTCCGAACTAGTATTTACCTTAGTTTTAGTGATACGGGACTTGATAGTAGAGTATGCCAGCACCATAGATTTATTTGGGGTGAAAATAGTATATATATTATATGTGTGATTGATATATATATATATATATATAATATATCAATCACACATATAATATATATACTATTTTCACCCTAAATAAATCTATGGCTATGGGGTGAAAATAGTATATATATTATATGTGTGATTGATATATATATATTTATATATATATATATATATACTTATATATGGAAACTTTCTATTGTGTGTATAAGTAGTTAAGAAATGAATAAATACTTCAACTTTATAATAAGTGTTCGGGAACTTTGTAACGGTACGATGTTGCTCTAAGTAACGTAATAAATTTTGAATAGAATGACTTTTTAAAACTAAATATTATAACTTTCTACTCCTCGGGATAAAACTTTATGGAAAATAAGAGTTAAGTTTATGAGTTTAGCAGTACGGTAGGCCTGCACACTAGATGAGAGGCAAGAGTTCTCAAGAGAGTGTCACATAATAACATGGTTGTTACATTAGCCGGTAAGCATTTTAAATACTTGCTAAACTATTTTAAACTGATTTACACTCGGGCTGTGAACCGTTTTCTGTCATCTTCTCTCTCTTGTATATATTTGTATGTATTACAGGTGCCCAACCACAGGGGAGTCATGCTTAGGTTCTTTGGATTGGACATGCTGCAGCTTATGTGGAAGTTGCAAGCTCTTGGTTAGACGACCTCTTCATTGATTCCGTTTCTATTTTAGTTTTTCATAGTTAGGGAATGTGTCTCCCGATTTTCTATCCCGTTGAATTTGTCAGAGACTTATGTTTGTGTTATTTCCAGTTTTGGTACTCTTTGGGAGTTAACACTTGTGAGGATGATTTCATTTATAGTTCATAACTTGGTTTGGTTTATCTAGGTGGTTTAATTCTCGTGTGGTGATTGTCACCCTTATTATTTATATGATTCTTAAACCTTTGTTTATTAAAAAGGTTTTCATATTGGAATTGAATAAAATGAAAATAAGACTTTAAATTGTTTTGACACTTAGCTTAATTATTTAGGGTGTCCAAATTGGAAATATTATTTTGCAACAGTGATGCTAAGAATGAACCAACCGATCACCTTGATTTTTAATTTAATAAATGACTGATCACCCAGTATTTAATTAGGCGGGGTGTCACATAGTTGTCTTTTCTTCATAATCCACCACCTTCAATTTATCATTATTAAAAAGTGTGATACACTCCCGGGGACTTGTCCAGGTTTTTGGGTATGCTGAAGATATGAGTAACTCTCTTGATCATCTTAACCCCAAAGCAAGTGTTATCAATACTCGACTAGTTGATGGAAACTAGATATTTTACCTCAGGGAAGACTTTTGTATCATATTTGGGGTGGACATATGATGGAACTAAAGAAATCCCTCCACCTCATCTCGTCGGGGACAGAATAGATGTTGTCAACAAGTTGATACTACTCAATATAGCAAACCGAATTAGTTTTCCCATCATACTTAGGAGTTACAACAGGTGGTCTGAATTTAGAAGGTGTGGGGTAGTACACGATGTCATAGATATAAGGTGATTCTTTGACGAAACTTCTTTATAACGGATTTTTAATTTTTTCCATTTCCCCTAGCCGATCTTCCAATCACTAGATGGATCATTTCTAGAAATGTTCCTCCAATTTAGACTTAGTTTAAATGACTTTTGTGTCTTTTCTATGCACATGTGTTGAGCTCTCTTCCTAATGAGTCTCTTTAGCACGCACAAAGCCTCTCATACTAGATCTGGATCTCTTGGATCCATATATGTGGTCGCATTGACGTTCCTGATCCCTATGATGACCTCTGGATGCTCGAGGACCCAAACGATCAAAAGAAGATTCTTTACTTGGCCTCTCCAATACGCATGGCCTTTCATTGGAAAAAGATCGACCATCATAGTAATCTATTGATAGAAATTATGATGTTTCTTCAAGACGGTATGATCTGTCATGAGAAAATATGGATTGATAACTCCTCTCATTACTAATTAGCCGAGGTGGGATATCCCTCCCGAAATTAGAGTATCTGTCTTGCAACGTTCGAGCTAATTGTCTAACTGACTCCTGCATGGCTTGTTCTGCCCTATCCATGTTGAGCAAAATTCCCTAGATACTTTCTACACCAGGGGAACATAAAGATATGGGTTGTTACCTATAGCCTCCAGGCTTCTCTCCGAAATATTGTTCATTCTTTAAGACAGAGAATGACCAATGGAAAGTAAGAAGTGGACAATGATGACAATGAGTCATTCCCATAGATGGAGCCAGTCTGTTGATGTCTAAAAATGGAGTGGGTCCAATTTTATAATCACAGATAAAATAATTAAAGCAATCTAAACAAACACCCAAAAGACAAAGGTTTTTAATATAGTTCAGCCGTAAAAGCCTATGTCCACTGTTGGTATTATTTTGGGTGGTCACAATAGCCCAGTTGGATGTTCTTGTAAATGATTCAATTTTCCTAATGTGCTAAGGGATATTATACATTTATAATGGTTCAGAACCTTAGAGATGGAATTCCTTTATAGCTCCAGGAATTTACATCTATATACAATAAATGAGACTGCTGATATTCAACATTGGTTGCCATTCCATTCGAGTAAACTTTGCCATTCCTGATGGTTCACATTTTGGGTATTGGTTGGCTTGTCATCCAACTAGGTGACTCTGATGCCGATCAGGATAGTTGAATAGCCATGTGGGAGGACATATGTCTATTGTTCATTATTCTACGTGGGAGAGCAATTTTTATATAGAACACCATGTATAGTACAATAGGCTCCTAGTGGGAAAGATAGCTAATTTTAAGCAGTTGTCTGACTAGTTCATTAGCAATTTCTTGTTGGGCACCAAACCTGAAAAGATATTTGCTCACTTCCTCAGCACTAGACAAAATGAAAGCGAGACAATGAGGGAGTATGTTGCCAGGTTCAACACTAAAAAAATGGAGATAGTGGATAATGATGAAAACATAGCAATCACTATTATTATGAGTGGTTTATTTCTCAGGGAAGAGGTATTGGGCGTTGGCGAAAGAACCTCCTTGAACCATCTCTGAACTCCTAGCAAAGATAGGAAGGTCATCAATGCCTAGGAATTTAACCTTAAAAAATCTGGCATTGGAGGAATCTTGAATTGGAAATATAGGTCTAAGAAGATTAAGGAATCAGTAAAAGAAGTTCGACAAATACACACCTTTTACTGTAGGGGTACCTCACATCCTCAAACAGAATAGAGAAAGTAAGAAACTTAGGTGGCTACAGAAGATGAAAACTCTTGGTAGTAAGGGGTACAAAAGTGAGTGGTAGAACTTTTACAAAGACCACAAACATATAACTAACAAATGCTTATCCTTAAAAGATGAAATTAGGGCCTTAATCATAATGGAAAGGCTAAAAAGGTCTGTAGACAATTCAAGTTGAGCAGTCAAGATCAGGGATGATCCTAAGTCGATGAGATAATCAGAGTCACGTTGCAAGGGAAATGATGATATGAAATGCATGTGCTATGACGAATATTCAGACGAAGGAAGCGACTGTGACTTACTTCAAAAGAATAAGGATCTGAAAGAAAACATTAGCATGATTTCATTTTGAATGAATTTCATTATTATTGGAGAAGAAAGGGGATGCGATGGGCCCTAATGTAAGCCTTACCTAATGAAATGAAGGTTTTCATAATAAATAAGAGGGACACAATGAATATGAATGAACGAGTTAATAGCCACCTTCGTAATGTAAGTCCAGACATGTTAATTGTAAGTTTCTCAAAATATGACCTGAACGTCTAGGTATATCCACATGATGATCTGTTGATCGTGAGCTTGATTTCCACAAAAGAACTATATAGAGAATTCAGGTGGACAATGGGAGTTTAATGGATGTATTCTTCTATGATTTCTTTAAAAGGCTTAGGTGATCCGAAAGAATTTTGCAATCCTATGACCACCCACTAATCGGTTTCTTAGGGAATAATTTTTACCCCTTGGTATCATTGAACTAAAAATTATGGAAGGGATATGGTCGACCTATAGCACATAAGTGATGAAATTCTTTGCGATGGATACGAATTTTGTGTGAGCCTACGACATTATTTTCTGTATAATGGGTTTAAAGAACTTTGAAGTGATAACCTTTATAGTGCACCAAGTAATGAAATTCCCCACAAACTTTGAGGTAGGAGAGATGAAAAAGATCCTAGATGGTAGCATGAGAATGCTATTTCACCTCAGTTAAGTAGTGTTAAAATATAACACATACCTACATGATCAAAACATTAATCCTCGAGATAAAGAAAATATTATAACAAGTGAGGAACCGAGAAAATTAATCCCATGATCCTGGATGACAAACATCTAGAGCATACATTACATATCAGGTCGTCCTTCGACCCAATACTGGAAAAAAATTGTAGACACCCTAAAGCAGAAGCGAAATGTATTTTTTTGGAGCTAAGAGGACATATCGTGTATCGTTCCATATTTATTCTTTCTTATAACAATATAGTGAAAAATGATAAACTTGTGAAATCAGAGTGTAGAGTATTCACCAAAGAGAAAAATATGGGCATTGAATTGGAAGTGGAAAAAGTCAAGAAAGGTAAATTCATCAAGGACATGAAATAACTGACTTGGCTATCAAATGTTGTGATGGTGAAGAGGAAGAATAGAAAGTTCCATATGTGTGTTGATTTTACATACCTTAACAAGTCCATTCTGAAGGATTATTACCCATTACCCAGAATTGACCAACTGGTTGATGTTAATGTCAAGTAAGATCTGCTCATCTTCGGGTTATAACAAAATCAATACAAAATAGTAATCGGATGTGACACCCCGCCTAATTAAACATCGGGTGATCAGGTCTTTATTAAATTAAAACATGTTTCTCAAATGGTTCATTCTTAGCATCACTGTTGAAAACTTTTTAATTACTAATCCCCTAAGTAAAATTAGACCGGTGCCAAATTTTATCTTTCTTAAGACAGATAAACCAACCATACAGAAAACAAATAATCATGTACTATAACCCAATTAACAAAGTGTAAGTACAAAATAATAAGAGTAATACCGAATAAACCATCGGCTAAAAATTCCCAAACAATAATAGAACAAGAACAATCCACTAATCTGAAACTAAACATCTGAGACTATTACCGGACCACAAGTGCATACCAAGAATAGTGAGAGATCCTGCACTAGATCTGAATGAGAGATATCGTCTAATCAAAATCCTGTAAGCATCCACTGTACTAAAACTTCGAGTCCCTGGAATGGAATCATCATACATGGCGTTCCTGTGGCTGGACACCTAAAAGGTTTTGAAAATATTTTATAGCAAGAGTTAGTACTCAAAACATTTTGAAAATATTTAATAAGCGTTTGTCACAATATAAAATGCGGTTATTGATTGTACATGTTAGGTTATCGTACGCTCTCTTGAGTTTACTCAGCCCTCATCTTTTGTGCACACCTAAAGTTCTACACTTAGTTTATCTATCCATACCTCCCAAGCTAACTAAAACAAAATTAGTCAACTGGACTTATTTGTGCCTAAGTTCCAGTACCGCCCATACAGTACAACCGTTTCACTAACATCCTGCGTATGTTAATTAATTCTCAAGTAACATTTCATCTATGTTATTTTTCAAGACTTCTCATTTAGTTTCACTACTAAAATTACTACAATTCTCACAATTGTTGTCTTCCCACTTATGTAATTAAGTTTCGCTACTTAAATTAATAAATAGATTTTCTCTATCTAAAGGTGCATTTCGTAATTAAGTTTCACTACTTAATGTACCAGTTCAGTATGTATCTTTAAATACATAATATATATCAATCTACTAATACACAGAAGTAGAATATCATCAAGTATATATTTCACACACAATAGATATTAAATACCAGTCATTAATATTTTGCCCTTTTTATACACGTAAAGGATCTCTTGGTTCAGAATGATTCATCGACCCCAAGTGAGAGTTGGTTCGGAATTATCCATCGACCCCAACTATTTTTAAATATATATATATATACACATATTCTGGTTCGGGACTCTTTCATCGCGACACCAGTTCGAGGTTAGGTTCGGCATTTCTCATCGACCCCAAACATATAATAACTTTAGGTTAGTTCGGAATGTCTCATCGACCCTAACATAATTAATTTAGGTAAAATTATCTTAACCCAAACTTTTATATAATTTAGTAGGTACACACCCGACCCATCAATTATGCACGTACGAAATATATTTTTACTTATATCCACCGTACTCATAAATTTACAATTTATTTCACTATTGAATTTATTCGAGTATTCACGCGACTCTAAGGGTCCTAGTTACCCCTCACATAAAATTTCAGTAGTTATTACTTAACCTACTGGTTTATTACTTAAATTGAACTTACTTTGCCTCGTAACTCAATTTCAAATTACCCGATACTCTACTAAATTGGATTTATTCTCATCGGTCCGTAATCCAAGCCCTACACCCAATGGCCTTATCGGACCTCAACAATATACCTACTGGTCTTATTCTCACTCCCATATAAGTATAATGTAAATCCTATGATACTCATTCATTTTTGAAAAAAAACGAAGACTTAAACACGAAAAATTCAGGAAAAACAGTTTGCATCGATCGGTCGACTGTTGGGTTCGATCGATCGATCGATCGAACGGGGACAGATGCGGTTCGTCTTCTTCCTCCATTAAAAAATATTCAAACTCCATTATAGTCTGATAGTACAAATATAGCAGCCTGTCGTGGCGTGTATTCTTCTCCAGTTCGCAGGCATCATAGGTCATTAAGGCAGCGGTCATACCTCATTCAGGGCGCGCCAGAACTTACATGGCACGGCATCTCTTCAAGGCTACAGATGCTCGGCATAGGGTACGTCCCTATCCATTAAAGGCCACGGAACGCAACCTTGTGGTGCGCGGAACGCCTCCAATAGCTTACAACACTGCTTGCTCTGCAGGTCGCATCCCCTCCATCCACAACTACTGCAGACTTGGAATACGCCACGTGCTCAGGGCACGTGACTCAGCACATCTCCTCATAAATATTGGACCGCACCTCGAAGGGAGGGGGATCGATTCCATACCTGATCAGGGTAGGCTCTACAATACAGATTCTCTTTACACAACCTCAACATACCTCTTAGAGACACAAATCTACATCACAGCCACATCCCGGGCTCACCGGAATCTCCAATACTGCCAGGTATTCACCCTTATTCTCATACTTGTATGCCTATTTAGGCATGGTTATATTGTACAATGCAACGCCTATAATGAGAAATGAGCAACACAGTGGATGTAGGCCTATTTTGAAGGCTGAACCACTGTATATTGCGTCTTCTCTCTATTTATTTACTTTACTTGTTTATTACATACTTTACTCTTGACTTGCTGGTATGAGAACGTCTTATGGCCGATTTCTCGTATCATGAGTTTGGCGCCGTCTGTGGCAATCGGGATATTCCAATCAGTTTCTCTACATATATGAGTTCTTAAACACCTTATTCGACCCCTGAGGGTCCTATGGATCATTTTCTCATGGGTCGGTTACTGGTTATTGGGCTCCGCTTTACATTCGCCCCCTTTAACGGGTATTTCATATTTCTAGATTTGTCTTTGGATCTTCATTTGATGGCTTTGGATCTATTTTACATACCCCTGTGATATCATTCTTTCTAGATAATGCTGAAAGGCATGGTGGACTTTAGTCCCGAAAAAGTAGATGATTAGGGAAGGGATATACTTACCCCCATTTTTGTTGCCATCTACCTATGATCTAGGGGTTATCATTGAAGTTCAGCCGTATCGCGTACCGCAAGGGAATTCTCTCATCAATGGACCCTAGTAGGTTTTCTTCGCGTATTGAGGGAGAAAATGTCAGTTCCTGGGCTCCTGTCTTGGGATCTCTCCACTGCCTAGATAGGAGTGCAGCCTGTAATTTCAACAGCATCTCCTGCCGCGACCCCTACTAGTGAGGACCTATTACAATAGTTAAAAGTAACCATGGGAAGGACTTAAGTGACCTACCGCTTGACCTTGGTGAATAACAATAAAGGGCTACGACATTGCACTTGTGTACCATACTCGCCGCAGCCTACTCAGTATATCATGGAGCAGTTCATCCCCTCCTTCCCAATACTTCTGTGATCACACACTTCTGTTAGTTTTGTCTCAGATTCTATATACTTTTTAAAGACTAACAAGAGCAGAAATGGAAGGAGAATCTTTCCAGAGTGCAGAAGTCAAGGATGAGATTGTGCAACTGTACAATCACCTTAGTCACCTCTATGACAGCCATGCCTCACTTCAGACCCAGGTCAATTACCTAACTCAGAGGGTGATGATGCTAGAGGTTGCGGCCTTTCAAAATATAGGCGCGGGATCGGAGAAAGCATTGCCTCCCGCGGCAGTTAAAGAAGTCGTCGAATCAACTAGTAGAAGTCAGAAAAGGAGAATAGAGAAATCAGAGAAAAAGTCGGGCTTCTATACGCCATTGGTTTTCCCAATTGAAGAGATCTTTGAGTTCATCAAAGAGGACAAGCTTTTGAGGTGGCCAGAAAAGGTGAGAGCTCCACCCCACAAGAGGAACAAAGCTACCTGGTGAAAATTCCACCAGGACCATGGCCATGACACAGAGCGATGCTATGCTCTAAAAGATGAAGTTGAAAGGCTAATTGGGCAAGGGATGCTGCAGCGATTCCTGAAGAGTGCATAAGGGACCCATCCAGACCCAACAGAGGCTGCATGCCGCACCTCATCCTTAATCTTTTCAATTTCAACTGTTTCCATTTATGTTTTATGAAGCTCATTGTAGCTTTATTACTCAAGACTTTATGTTTTGTTAACAAAGTCATTAGCTGAAACATACATATATAAATATATGAATTAACAAATTTTGTCGTATCTGATATTTATCTTGGTTTCATAATCTGTTATCTCACAAAAAGCCTTTTTGTCTTAAACAGATTCCAGAGGAAGAATAACAAAATTATCTCAAAGGACTATTCTACTTCGGTATGCAATTATGGAGGGATTGCGACCTTCATTAGCTCAGAAGTTCCCCTCGCAATGTGCGACTACATCTTGTCTTCTGATGGTCATATTCGCGAAAGCATCTGAGAATTCAAGGGGCTCTTATTCGCCGCAGGGGCTTACAATGCCCGTTCTCTGCTTTTGGAAATCATAATTGGCCGTGGGGGCTTACAATGCTAGCTTTTATCTTTCGGGATGCGTCATCGATCCGGGAGGCTTATAATATCTAGCCAGGGATGGCTTTATATATATCAGCAGTTGTGGGTGGCTTAATAACATAACCTAGCCCGGAGAGGCTTGATAGTGTCTCGCATATTAGCTGTGGGTGGCGTAATAACATGACCCAGCCTGGAGAGGCTTGATGGTGTCTCGCATATTAGCTGTGGGTGGCGTAATAACATAACCCAGCCTGTGGGTGGCGTAATAACATTACCCAGCCTGGAGAGGCTTGATAATGTCTCGCATATTAGCTGTGGGTGGCTTAATAACATAACCCAGCCTGGAGAGGCTTGATAGTGTCTCGTATACTAGCTGTGGGTGACTTGACAACATGACCCAACTCGAGAAGGTTTGGAAATACCAACGTATATCTACAGAGGCACATTGTTCAGATGAACCAGAAGTGTGCCGCATCCCACCGATACAGTTGTAGAGCTCTAGGAGCCATTCATTTATGAAACTACTGAGGCACTAACATCTTGAAGAATGAGAAAACTACCACGTCAAATGCCACGGTGGAAGAGAATCAATTTTACCAAGTCTAAGGAAAGGCTTTCTCCACATATTCCATATTGGTTTGGGAAGACAAAAGATAAACGGTTCAGACAACTAGGTGCAATGAAAGCAGCTGGGGACCCATGCAATCAGCAAGTCCCAACCTTGAAATCAAGGCCGCGGCAATCAAGTGAGGGCGTTTACATGATACGACATAATGAAGGGCCGCGGCTTGCACACAGCGGCTTTATGACGCAGCAGTCGATGTCCTACGGGAGTAAAATGGCACCATTTATGTGGGCGCAGATGTTGACAAATAATCATACTACGAAGCAATGGATCCCTGTCCACAGACTTAAAATGTTATGTCTATCGAGGCATGAATGCATTTTAAAAAATGAGGCAGTTACGAACAACATTCATTACGGCAAGCAATGTAAAAAAGCAAGGAATACCAAGCAGTCAATCAGTGGTAAAAACATGTCCGCAGCCTTGGTATTAATAGCCAAAGGTTACAGGATGAAGGCCACAGCCACAAATAGAAAGATTA
This sequence comes from Sambucus nigra, assembly GCA_949130495.1. NCBI lineage: Eukaryota > Viridiplantae > Streptophyta > Magnoliopsida > Dipsacales > Adoxaceae > Sambucus > Sambucus nigra. Next base: position 765,179,712 of record OX422207.1, read on the forward strand.
CAAAAAGGAGGGACGTAGGCCTATATTAATGATACAGAAATTAAGAGATTAACAGGCTACGTCATTAGCATCATCAGCCTCTTCTCCGCCTACGACAGTCTCTGTCTCTCCGTCCGCAGCCTCTGCCTCAGCCCTGAGCCTTGCTCTCTCTTCCATCGTGGCCTTAAGTTCAGCGATGCACTCTTGATGTTCGACATATCTTAACTTCCAGGCAAGAACCTCCTCCTTGGCCTTAGGGAACCTCTTAATAAATATTTGACGCAGCTCCTGGTAGCCGTGGAGATATGCCCTGTTATTGATAAGGAAGAAGTCCTTTGAGCCTTTGAATGACTCCACGGCATGATCTATGGCAAGCTGGAGGGCGTCACCGTGATCAACTTCTAACTTTTTCACTGCCGCGGCATGATCTTCATCTTTTTGGGCGGACTTAGCTTCCATCTCTTCATATTTCTGCTGGAGCAGGGCAAGCTTGGCATTTGAAATCTTCACGACACGGGCGGCTTCGGCAGTCTGGGCCTGGGAGAATTTCAGAGATTCCGAGGCTTGCTTAAAATTCTCCTCCGCTTCCTCTTTGGCCTTAGTTTCTTTCTCAAGGTCCATATAGGTTGCCTGAAGAGCCGCGGCAATAGACTTCTTCCCTGGCTCAAAGGAAAAAGTCCATGCAGCTTGCAAGTCCGCGGTATGGGCACTCTTCTCGGCCTCCTTCAACCTGTACAAGGCCTCGTACTTCCTCTTCTGGACCACAATTACATCCGCCACCTGAAATTAAAGATGTTAGCAAAAGTATGGAAAAATATGAGATGCAAAAGTTAAATAATGACAACTGGTACGTACCCTCAGAAGGCTATGAAGGCCACAGTCCTCCAGATCTTTGTGATCTTCTCCCACTAGCCTGTCAAGGTCTACGACATCCAAGACTCGCTTCATTATCCGCGCAGCCTTTGCGGTAGTGTCCCAAGAAGAATTGGGGTCAGGCTGCCTCAATTGGGGCCTTGGTCTACCATCAGGCCCAGACTCTCCTCGAAATTAAGAAGGTGGAAAGTTCGCATTAACCGCCATAACATTGGGCGGCGGAGGGGAGGATGACTGAAGGGGCACATCGGTTGACATCAAGCCCTCCGCAGCCAGGTTTTCCCCTATGTCATCATAAAAATGATCATGCAGAAGGTTCTCATTAACCATTTGATCCGCTGTAGGTTCAGTAGTGTTTTCGCTAAGGGCCACGGCAGGGGCAACATTATTTTCGCCGGAGGGGGCCGCTGCAGGCCCCTTGGCCTTGGACCTCTTCCACTTTCTGCTCCGCGCAGTATTATTAAGGACAATTGCATCCACATACATCTCCGCTAGCTGCGCTGCTAGCAGTTCCCTGTCAACTTCTTCACCTGAAAAGGAATATCATGAGTTCAACGAGTTCAAGAGAATAAATATCCGTGGAGTAAAAGTCATGGCGCAGTTAATTATCTTTCGCACCCATTTGTTGAGGAATGTATTTGTTTGGGAAAAATCCCGCTTCAAATATGGTTGCTGATGTTACAAGTGTGCTGAACTTCTTGTGTTCAGCAGGAACTTTCGCGGCCTCAGCAACTCTTTTTTCCTGCCGCTTGTTCAAGTGCAGATTGTCAAGGGCTATGGAAAGAAAAGGCAATTCAAAGGTTAGTGGAAGTTACATGTGAAATAAAAAGACACGGCTATAGTCTTATACCTAATTTTGAGGGTGACCCCCACTACCGCGGCATTACATATGACCTTTACCTTTAATTCTCATCGGGATGCATCTCCCAGCCTTCTCCGAAGATATAGAAATATTTCCCCTTCCAGTTTTTCACACTGGTCGGTCTCCTAGTGTAAAGGGTCTCGTCCCTGCCACGGCTAGAAAGGTAGTAGTAGCCTGCGAACTTTACTGAGTTCTCCTTTGGGAGGTAGAAGTGAAAGAAATCCGTGGGAGTGATGTACTTTTTGAACAAATTCTCCCAAAGGACAACTGCAGTGAGAATGGCTCTCCATCCATTAGGGTCCAACTGTGCTGGGGCTAGGTTCATTGACTGAAAAAGGCGACGGACAGGAACTAGAACAGGCAGCCGTAGCCCATAAATGAAGGCGTGCAGAGCGAAGCAAATTCCTTCATCGGATAGAATCATGCACGATCTTTGGTTCGCGGCAGGGGCTGAGCACATCAAATTTTCAGGAAATTCGAAGGCCTCAGCCACCTGCTCAACCCAATCTTGGGTCATCGAGCCGCGGATATCAAGCGGAGCCAAGGGTCTCTCAACCCTCCCAGATGTGCCTCCTGGGTTATTTCTAACAGCCGCGGCATTGTCTCCCGCACCCATTAGATGTGTACTTGAGTTGGCTTCCTCTTCCATCGGTGGAGATTGGAAATCCTTCCCAGATGCAGAGTCCGCGGAGTCTGAGTCAATTATCACGCAGTTTGGGCAATCTTTTAATTTGCAAGGCCCTATTGATCTTAGAGGGGACACTAAAGTAAGCTCGGGGGAGAGGTCCCAAAATGCTTTGCCCAAAAGCCTCTCAGGAACTCGTCTGGGTCAAAGCTCATATGGATGCAGCAGTACCTGAAAAGTAGAGTTCGGAGTTAGGCACCGCAGCCAGTATGGTCTGTAAGACTTCAAGAAGCCACAGAAGTGTATTTTTAAGTATTAAAAATTTATTTGGAATTATTTCCCTAACACAGACATTAATGGGCAAACTCTATAACTTGTGGGATCGTACTGTCCCAACTAGCCGCGGCCACATCCATATCAGTGGAACGTAGGCTGCCGCGGTAATAAGATAGAAATGCTTTAAGGCATTCCTGGCCACGACCATTCCTAATTCTTCAGTCAATTCGATGTGCTCTAGTAGCAACTACAGTTATTTTACATGGATATGTCTTGGGTTCATGGAAGTTTTCGAGGCTGTTCGAAACGGATGATAATTTGATGACCGCGGCCATGCGGCACGTTATGGCGCATAAGTAATATACAGTTCATGGGAATGATTATTGAAATCCTACCAGACCGCGACCTCTATCCTAAATATTTGATTATCTAAAGTCTAATCATCTTTAGGATCAAACTCATAGAATACGTAGAGTTCGATTGTGAACACCAAGAGCAGTTGTATGTGTTTTATATGCAGCATATGTGGAAAAGAGCAAAACGAACAAACAAAACCCTAGATTTCTAGCAAATGAACCAGAAAAAGGGAAATCATATCAAAAGGGCAGAAAACTGTAAATGGCTTTTACGAAAGTATGGTGGTTGAAAAGTCACCTGGAAATGAAGAAACTCGCAATAATCAGCTACATGCCGCCTTGAACCGCCACACACCGCCTCGGAAGGTTGCCGAAATATGCAAGAAAGAAAGTGCAGAGTTCCTCTCTCGATGTGCTCTCAAAAGTTTTGGAAACGTAATGAAGTCCACGGCCAGAAAAAAATTATATAAGGGAGCGCGGAAGACGAATCGTCGCTTTGGAAGCACCGTGGCCCCTAGGCTACTGAGCCGCAGTCCCAATTGATCTCCCTTGGCACTACGGCTTGGGGGCTTATTGATAGTACAAATATAGCACCCTGTTGTTGCGTGTATTCTTCTCCAGTTCGCAGGCATCATAGGTCATACAGGCCGCGGTCATACCTCATTCAGGGTGCGGCCAGAACTTACTTGGCATGGCATCTCTTCAAGGCTGCAGATGCTCGGCACAGGGCGCGACCCTATCCATTAAAGGCCGCAGAACTCCACCTTACGGTGCGCGTCACGCCTCCAACAGCTTACAACACTACTTGCTCTGCTGGCCGCATCCCCTTCATCCACAACTACTGCAGACTTGGAATACGCCACGTGCTCAGGGCGCGTGACTCAGCACATCTCCTCATAAATAGAGGATCGCACCTCGGAGGGAGGGTCGATCGATTCCATATCGGATCAGGGTAGGCTCTACAATACAGATTCTCTCTACACAACCTCAACATACCTCTTGGAGACACAAATCTACATCACAGCCACATCCCGGGCTCACCGGAATCTCCAATACTTCCATGTATTCACCCTTATTCTCATACTTGTACGCTTCTTTAGGCATGATTATATTGTACAATGCAACGCCTATAATGAGAAATGAGCAACACAGTGGATGTAGGCCTATTTTGAAGGCTGAACCACTCTATATCGCGTCTTCTCTCTATTTATTTGCTTCACTTGTTTATTACACACTTTACTCTGGACTTGCTGGTATGAGAACGTCTTATGGCCGATTTCTCATATCATCATAGTCCACCAAACTTCGACCCAATGATCCTAACATGTTTTCACATATACTAGGACAATTTCTAACGTGTCAAATACATCAAAACTCCAATCCCTTTAAAGAAAAAAGTGAATTAAACCTAGAATTTCTTGAAACCCTAGTTATGTGAGGGGTAACTAGGACCCTTAGAGTTGCGTGAATACTCGAATAAATGCAATAGTGAAATATATTGTAAATTTATGAGTACGGTGGATATAAGTAAAAATATATTTCGTACGTGCATAATTTGATGGGTCGGGTGTGTACCTACTAAATTATATAAAAGTTTGGGTTAAGATAATTTTACCTAAATTAATTATGTTAGGGTCGATGAGACATTCCGAACTAACATAAAGTTATTATATGTTTGGGATCGATGAGAAATGCCGAACCAAACCTTGAACTGGTGTCGCGATGAAAGAGTCCCGAACCAGAATATGTGTATATATATATTTTTAAAAATAGTTGGGGTCGATGGATAATTCCGAACCAACTCTCACTTAGGGTCGATGAATAATTCCGAACGAAGAGATCCTTTACGTGTATAAGAAGGGCAAAATATTAATGACTGATATTTAGTATATATTGTGTGTGAAATATATACTTGATGATATTCTACTTCTGTGTATTAGTAGATTGATATATATTATGTATTTAAACATACATACTGAACTGGTAAGTTAAGTAGTGAAACTTAATTATGAAATGCACCTTTAGATAGAGAAAATCTATTTAGTAATTTAAGTAGCGAAACTTAATTACATAAGTGGGAAGACAACAATTGTGAGAATTGTAGTAATTTTAGTAGTGAAACTAAATGAGAAGTCTTGAAAAATAACATAGATGAAATGTTACTTGAGAATTAATTAGCATACGCGGGATGTTAGTGAAACGGTTGTACTGTATGGGCGGTACTAGAACTTAGGCACAAATAAGTTCAGTTGACTACTTTTGTTTTAGTTAGCTTGGGAGGTATGGCTAGATAAACTAAGTGTAGAACGTTAGGTGTGCACAAAAGATGAGGGGTGAGTAAACTCAAGAGAGCGTACGAGAACCTAACATGTGTAATCAATAACCGCATTTTATATTGTGATAAAAGCTTGTTAAATATTTTCAAAATGTTTTGAGTACTAACTCTTGCTATAAAATATTTTCAAAATCTTTTAGGTGTCCAGCAATAGGAACGCCATGTATGATGATTCCATTCCAGGGACTCAAAGCGGTAGTACGGTGGATGCTTACAGGATTTTGATTAGATGATATCTCTCATTCAGATCTAGTGCATGATCTCTCACTATTCTTGGTATGGACTTGTGGTCCGGTATTAGTCTCAGATGTTTAGTTTCATATTAGTGGATTGTTTTTGTTCTATTGTTGTTTGGGAATTTTTAGCCGATGGTTTATTCGGTATTACTCTTATTATTTTGTACTTACACTTTGTTAATTGGGTTATAGTAAATGATTATTTTGTTTCCGTATGGTTGGTTTATCTGTTTTAAGAAAGATAAAATTTGGCACCGGTCTAATTTTACTTAGGGGATTAGTAATTAAAAAGTCTTCGACAGTGATGCTAAGAATGAACCATTTGAGAAACCTGTTTTAATTTAATAAAGTCCTGATCACCCGATGTTTAATTAGGCGGGGTGTCAAAGATGGTATCAGAGCATCAGGTTCTAGTGTCCATAGGATCTGTACGGCTTACTACATTTTCAGCGTATCGTTTGATTGATATAGAGCCCTATCTTAGAATTATTGTACTCCTCTATGTACGTAGTATACGTTCTCCGGCAATTTAGTAGATGTAGTGTTATATATACGAGTTCGATTGGGCACAGTACATCGAATATGGCGGTAGGACCAGCATTGGCGTTAGAAGGACTGTAGGAGGGAGGAGCTCGGCATAAAGCATGGAGTGTTCGAAGATGGTAACCATGGGAGAGATAATCATTGTCGAGGTCACTCCTAGTGTGTATTGGAAGTAGATGCTGCAAGGGTTGTTGAGGCATAGCAGGAATTTTTTTCTAAATGCCACGACGGGGGATGCTAATCTAGACCCGCCCAATGCAGTGATAGTGGGGGGAGGTCTGAAGAAATTTTGATGAGAACGAGCCGTAAAAATGTGATAAAATGGCGACTGCACATGTTAACCAATGGAAGCAGTGTGTCCAGAGGTTTCAGCATTTAGGGATAGAGTAGAAATACCCAGAAGTGAAAATTTGAGTAAATTTTTAAGGCAACGTGGCGGGGATACCAATCACCACATCCGGACCGAGGGTCCGTATACAAATGGAGAGACCTTACGTATAGTTTAACCACAAAGTTATCCAATGATGATTCATAAGTGAAGTGAATGGAAATACCTGAACCCATCACATGAAAGCCTGGTAGAGGCCAACCGTGAGAAAGAAATTTTTCTATTGAAGTGAACTTGTACCGATGAGATAGGTATGAGAAAAAAAAATAAAGAGCCTTGAGAGAATTGACTCTCGAGTTGTCATTCGCAATTTTGGTAAAACTCTTCTTGGACGACTTATGTATATGAAGGCAGTATGGTACTTCTTACAAGGTTGAGGTAAATGCTCCTAGGTGGGCGGAGCTAAGAGAATTTAAAGATTTAGTCAAAGAGTAAGACTGAATGTAATGGGGCTGGTGCAAGCCATAAGTGGAAACCCACTAGGGGATTTAATTATTAGATTCTAAGTCGGGACTGTTAAGTCCCATAGTGCATTCTTCTTGGCCAGAAGAACTAAGGGAACCGGGATGATAGTGTTCAGAATCGAGGGTACCAAGTCTGAGAGGAGGGATACCCAAACCGGTTGGTGTGGCCTAGAGTAAGAGAATTTTTGAAAAGATGTCTAGGGTGGTTGTAGGGCCACGCATTTTATTTTAGCTTGAAGTTATTGCAGGAAATAATAACTCCGTTAAGTTTTGCATTCCGGATAGGACAAGCGTGTTAGGTTCGGAAACCATCTGAACCACCAGAGCGATGGACAAGGAAGTATATGGATTTTAGCCTCGAGTGAATGGGGTATATGATGATGCCTCACCTGAAAGAGGGCCGAGTTGTAATTATTCATCAATATGTGAGAGACCGCGGAGATTATGAACATCTCATAGTAATTGATTTCGGTGTGTGGGAACCTAAATGATGTGAGTCAAGGTATGTAGTATGACCGCTGAGCGGAGAGATCGAGCTCGCCGTTGTAATTAGTGCTAAGGACTTAGTGATAGTATAAGCGCGGTGCCACTTGGATCCTTTAGAAATATTGGAGCATGGTTGCACATATTGTCGAGGAATGGAATTTGGGCATCTCGACTATGTGTTGTTCTGACAATGCTCAATAAGAATGCATGGGGGAGAGGTCCCTTTTTTAAGTTCGGTTGCGAAAGGGAATACGACTGAATTTTTATGCACGTCAGGAGAAGAGACATTGTTAGATGCTAGGACATTAGTGGAGCCGGTAGTGTTGTGGAGGAATAATGAAAGGCTTACTTCACCACGAAGGGATAAGTGGGACTTTATGGGCAAGGATTTGATTTTTGTTTATAGGGGATGGAGAATACCCGCAAGATTGTAGTCATGTCGTGTAGACAAGGCTATTGTTGAGGAAAAGCATGTTACGGGTGCGACGCTTGCAATGTTTTTGCAAATGTGCACGGAGAAAAGGGTGTATGGGTGACCTAATCAATTGGCCTTCTTAGACATCCGAGATAGAGGGATGCGAAAAATTATTTTGCATGCCGATGGGGAAATTATAAACTAACCAACCCCAAAAGTGTGCCAATTACGAAGAGTGCACGAATTGTAAAGTATAATATACCCGGAGAGAGAGGGGAAATGAGTACCACTTGAGGAAATATGACGTGAGTGGGAAGCGGTGCTGAGGAAGGGAAATAGTGAGATTGTCTCCATATGCACTGCTAGTTGATAGAGAAAGATAGACTCAAAATGAGCAACCGGAATGTGATAGTGAAACTATGTTTCCAATAATGGAAGGAGGAGACAGACTTATAAATTATTGATGCGCTGTAAACATCATAATTAAGCCAACATTTCGCTGGGGTAGGGGAATGGGGTGACCGGGATGGATTAACATGTAGTTGAAAAGGGAGAGTGCACAAGTGCACAATGCCGCTTTACATGATTGTGAATCAGAATGAAATCCTAAAATTCCACTCTGTGAGAGATGGTCAGGGAGGAATAGAGATAAAGTGTTATTTTGAGTAGGTTGTGTTTGCCTAAGACTCAACGTTAGTGAGAAAGGAAGATAATACGCCCTTACGATAGTGAAATTTTGGAGAAGCCCACTGATGAGAAAGGAAGATAATACAATTCATAGGTTGAATGTATACCTATATGAGCATATTTGTAGGTAGCGTGAGACTGCCTATATGAACTGTACATAAGGTTTAGGTTCTTGGATGCCTATTAAGAACTTATGTGTACTTTGAGGTGTGGTTCGAGGAGACATTTCGAACATTTAGCCCTTAACGCGTGATATGAGGACATTCTATTGGGGTATGACATTTTAGAATATAAGAAGTGTGAAATATATGGCTCACAAATTGTCTACTCATGTGCGGTGAGATATATACACTTATATTCTGCTCGAAGTGTGATTCCGAGGCAATATAACCAATCACTATTGGTGATCGAGGTGGGATTCCGAGCCAATAACCCCAAAAGTGTTATAAATGGGAGGTGATTATAAAATAGATGTTGATAGTATATGTTATGTGTAAGATATATATACCTATTGATTTTCCTACTTATAAGCGATAGTAAGTGTGTTTAATCTCTGTATTGAGGTCGATGATGTTCCGAGCCAATACATAAGGGATCGATTTGGGGTCGATGATGTTTCCGAACCAAATCGATGATAATATTGGTATCAACGGAAGGTCTGAACCATCATATGTATTACATTTACCTTGGGGTCGAGGGATTTTCGAACCAATGTAAATGACAGGATGATTGGGGCCGATGATTTTGTCGGACCAATTATCCTTATAGTATATATCGTGTGTGAAATATATATACATTATAATTTTTTACTTATGAGTGATAGTAGACAAATAGATGTTATATCTAGAGTTATACATCAAAAGGGTAAATTAAGTGAGACTTAATTATGATATAGGCGGCATGGGTAACATGTAATAAGAGTTTATGATGAAGCAAGACATGTACTTGGGGCGACCGTTAGGATGATATGATTTGATTTTGGGTATTAGAGGATGCAATGATGTTTAAGGTCCTTAGTCTTAATACCAGCCTTATCCTAATTTCGAGGACAAAATTCCTTAGTAAGGGGGGAAGTATGTAATACCCCGTATTTATGAATATTCCAAATTTTTTATTTAATTAAATTGGAGAATTAAATGAGAAAATACGGCTTAATTTAAATTACGTAAGAGTAGTAATTTATAGAATTTTATTTAAAATTGTAATTCTGGAATATTAATCGAGAGATAGATACCAGTTTATATTTCCTCATTATATTTACTTAGTGCGAGTGGTAAATAGTTACTTAACGCGTGTAGACCGTGTTGGGGTGAGAACGAGTAATATTTTTTAAGTGACTCAAATGATAATTTAGAGGTGACAGATGAGTCCGGAAGGGTCAAATTAGTCAAAATAGTATACCCATGGGTACTAGTTGAGTCCCGGGGTAATTTTGGACTAAATCGAGACCGTTCGGGGGCGTTTTGATCTTTTAACATGAGAGGGTATAGAGACCTACGAAATTGAGAGCTTTATATCAGCCTTATGATAGAGGGGTTAGGGTTTGAAACAATAGGTCAATTCTTCCTTGTGCTTTATGTCCACAAAATGGGCTAAGGCCTCTATGTCCACCAAACTTGATCTTGGTCTCAGTATAGATGCCAAGGATAAGGTAAACAAACTTCATGACCTAGCTAATGACAAAGGACTTATGGAGTTTGAAAGATTAACAACTCCCAATTACCTTAAAAAGGTGGGTCTATGGGTTGGCCCATTGTTTGAGCTATGTAAATTTTCCAAATAAATTCATCTGTAACATTGTCCTATCCCTATTCTTCTTTTACTGATTCAACACTTTATTTTATGCAGATCATCCGGAAGGTGTGTCTGATTAACTGTGGGAGATGGCCGCCCCTGTTGTTGGGAATTTATTAAGCAATATCACTTCCAAGAATGGTGACAAATAGAAAAATTCAATTGTGGGCGGTCCCAGCCAGACCGAAATCAGTCAAAAGATAAAAGAGCACATTAGCGGCCACAACCCCCCCCTCCCCCCCCCCCCCCCCCCAACAAAAAAGATGTCCAAGGTGGCCTGGAGAGGTAAGCGATAGCTCAACTGATATCCTAATATCATCGGATTTGTCTTTGGTTAATTGGTTGCCCATGCGATCCCTCAGTTTGGATACCTTCATAGGGGATTCGACTAGGGCGAGAGCTGTTGTTGGCTCTTGGACCCCTGCCTCCGATAAATGGTTCTCGAATTCTTTATAGTTGAAATGCCTTTCCAGCTTCACTATCCACAATACCGTGCAGGTATCTATGTTTATTTTTATTTATATCATTAATTTTGGCTCGTGCAATTTCACACTAACACCTTCCATTTTTTCTTGTAGTTTCTTCTTTATCATCATAAGTTGTTGATTGGGTGCAAGCCCACAAAGAGAAGATGGAGGGAGTCAACTTAGCTGGTAGATCTGAGAAGGAGAAGGCCAAAAACCTTTGAAGAAAAAAGATGACGACCAGAAAATTACAGTCGACTAGCTGAAGTAAAACCATATCACTGACCTTGATAATAAGGACAAAGAGCAAGTCCTTGCCAAATATGCGGTTGCTAAGAATCATGAGGCTAACCTGGAGGCTAAGCGATAGGAAGTGGAGGACCTCAAAGATTTTGAAGATTTCACCGGTTACAACCTCCAATATCTAGAGATGGGAGCTCAGACCTCCCTTAGGTGGGAAACGATACAATTTCTTGAATTCTTGGCCCTGGTCGATAGGCTATATGCCTTTGACTTTATGGACTCTAGTGAGGAAAACCCTGAATGAGGTTGAGGCTGAACTCACAGTTGTGGAGCCTTCTGTAGTTGAGACGCCGGTAAATGAAAAAAGCGTCAATGAGGAGGAAGCCCATATTTGGCCGGAGGTTGATGAGACCACTGTCGTCCAGGAAGATAACTAAGCTTGATGTCTTCTTTTATTAATCCTACAGGGTGGATGTCTCAGGCCTTCATGACCTTCATTTTTTTTAACCTCGAGGGGGATCGTATGTGGCCTTTATGCTCTTCCACTTGTAATCAAAATTGCCAAGTGTAGTTTTATCTCACAACATTGTCATCTCTTCTTAAACCATATTTTTGTTTGTAATTCCTTAGGTCGGAACAATACAATGTATGTACACTCATCTTTACTGCTCATGTCTTAAATTTTGCTATGCGATGAATGCAAATACTTGTATCCTTTTTCCAAGTCTTCTTATATGATGTTGTGTCTGTCTCGATTGATTTTGCTTTACTGGATGCAACCTTGCAATATTTTTATTGGAAATATATTCTCATCCTTAGACGATAAATAATTCAACCAACTTTATGATTTTTCAAACAAGAGACCACCAAATGCATGATGTGTATCTAAAGATTACTCTCGTCCTTAACTAAGAGATATTTAATCAATTTAATTATTTTTACACCACGAAATTAATGATTTTGAATTTTAATATCACCAAATTGATGATGTCTACTCGCATCCTTAGCCGAGAGATGGTTTCAATTCATAATGTTCACTCTCATCCTTAGGCGAGAGATAAATAACCAATGAATAACCAATTTAATTTTTTTCCAATTTGAAATCACCAAATTAATGATATTTAAGGTAGTTTATTCTCGTCCTTTGATTAGACGACTTAAGCAACTTAATTATTTTTAACTAGATTGTATTTTACACAACCTTAGTGATGTTATCACACTATGACCCCCTCTCGGTGCTATTGAGAAACCATGGGTGAGACGAGTCTCACATTATTTCTCGTATCACTGAGAGTGAGTTAATTTTGATTCCCCATATGAATGATATTTTTTAGATTAGGACAATTTGAAACATGCACTTGAACAATTCATACAACAAATATATGAGGTAACATTTTGAACTATTTTCATTCATCATATTGAATTTTTCAAATATAAAGAATATTACATAAACTAGAGTATATACATGAGAATACAGGTAATATCTTATAAAATGGTGGGCATTCCATGGATTGGAGCATGTCTCTCTCTCTAAATTCTCTAGTCGATATGTCCCTGGGATGGCCTCTTCGATGACCCTGTAGGGGGCTATGCCAATTTGTTGGTAACTTGTTTGGCATTTGTCAAACCTTTTTCAGAACTAAATCCCCTACTGCTATCGGCCTAGGTTTGACTCTTTCATTGTAAAACTTAATCATCCTCTATTGGTATACTGCTTGCCTTACCTCAGCATCTTCCCTTCTCTCTTCAATCAGATCTGGAACTAATCTCCTCTTTTCATTATTTGTATCTCGATTGTAGGTCTAGACTCTATGACTTGGCAGCCCGAGCTCTGTAGGTATCAAGACCTTTGATCCATAGGCAAGCATGAAAGGAGTCTATCACGTAAATGTCCACTCTGTCAGTATGTATACCCATAAAACGCCATGTACATCATCTATCTAGAGAACTTTGGATTATTCTAGCTTCGTTTTAATATCTTCCAATATTGTTCGGTTTTTGACCTCTATCTGGCCATTTTCTTGAGGTCGGCCTAGCACCGAATAGAATTATTTGATGCCGACTCTTCTACAGTAGGCGTCTAGGGACTTATTTTTGAACTGCTTGTTAATGTTCGAGATCAGCGTATGAGTTAGACCATATCTGAAAATGATATTCCTCCAAATGAATTTTAAGTCTTTGCCTTTGTAATGGAGATTATGGCCTCAGCCTCTAGTTATTTGGAGAAATAGTCGATAGCCACAATAAAAAATCTATAGTTTCCTTTGGCTCTAGGTAGAGGTCCCACCAAGTCAATCCCCCAGACTACAAATGGCTAAGGGGATATAATGGATGACATATGTTGATGGGGATGATGATGGATTTACTTAGTCGGTCGCGTCCTTAGCAAGAGTCAGCCAGAAGTAACCCTACATTACTATCCATTTTGCCAAAGACCGTCCCCCGACATGATTGGACATTGATACCTGATGCACATCTTTCAAAACATACCCTACCTCTGGAGGGTGGATGCATCGTAATAAGGGAAGAAAAAATCCCTTCGTATATAGGACATGTCCTATGATGGAGAATTTTGTTGCCTTGTATCTCAATTTCTTTCTCTCGACCTTTGATTCTAGAATCTCCCCATATTTGATATATCTAATGAGAGGGTACATCCAAGAAACTCCCAGATTCAAGTTCAAATAAAATTCAAGTTTCCCGTCATCTTCCTCAATGCTTGATCTATTCTAAAGTTGGATGCTTCCTTTGATTTTAGTTCTTTTTGCCGATGCTAACCTCGTTAATGCGTCGGCTCGGCTCTTGTCAAGACGAGACCAATAATATTTTTACTTTCACCTTTCTAACATACATCAATATCTTTTTTACCCTAGCTATGTATTTTACCATCTTCTCATCCTTTGATTAATAAATTCCCAAAATCTGGTTTACTAACAATTGGTAGTCACTGTGAGCTACTACAAGGGCAAAATTCAATGCTTTGGCCAGGGATAAACCTGTAAGCGAAGATTCGTAATCAGACTCATTATTTGATGCTTTGAAGCCAAAACTCAATGCATACTTGATGTCTGTCATGTCTAGAGCTGGTGGTATGAACCCTGCTCCACTGTCGCTTTCATATGACAAACCATCAATAAACATACTCAAATCGGATTATCGGTCATAAAAAACACTTCCCTTGATGCACCATTTCTGAACAAGGCATCTTATTCTGTAAGGTCAGTTCGCCCACCATCATCCATGGCCGGACCTACTGTTTCTTTCTCTGTCAAGACTACCATTTCATCTTCTTTGGTATCGGCCTCATCCCAGGTGAATTTATCCACACAATCGGCCAACGCTTGTCCTTTAATTACTGTTCTCGATTGGTATATGATGTTAAACTCACCGAGATCAATTGACCAGGCCATCAACCTACCTGATTTCTCGAGTTTATGGATGACCTGTCTCAAAGGAGTATCAGTGAGAACAACCATAATGTGGGATTGAAAGAAAGGATTCATTTTTTTTAGGCATGTATTAAGGCACACTCTAGATTATCCATCCTGGGATGTTTCATCTCGGCCCCCTAAGGAGCCTTACTATAAAAATAAATCGACTTATGTACCCCTTCATCATCTCGATTAATGGTTGCACTGATTATAGACTCTGACACTCCTAATTATAAAAATAATTGTTCTTCCTGAACTGGTCGAGACAAAAGCATCAAAGAACCCAGACAAGCCTTTATCTCTTTATAGTTTCTTTCCCATTCTTCATTCCATTCAAAATATTTCCATAATATTTTACAAAAGAGGATGCATTTTCCCGTGGCCCTTGAGACAAACTTTTTTAGTGCAACGACCCTCCCTGTCAGCCTCTACACATCTTTAATTATTTTTGGAGTATTCATTTCACTCAGTGCTTTGATATCATTGGGGTTTGCCTTTATACCTATCTTATTGACAACGAAGTCGAGAAATTTACCTGCCCCCACACTGAACATAGACCTGGCTGGTTTTAGCTTCATCTGCTAAAGATCCATCGTATCAAAGGTCCTCCATATAGTCGTCAGCCTTGAGACTCTCAATCATAATATCATCCACATAGACCTCCATGGTCTTGCCAATATTCTCTTCAAACATCTTATTAACCAACCATCACTAGGTTGCCCCCGCATTCTTCAGGCCAAAAGGCATAACCTTATAGCAGTAGATTCCTTTATCAGTGATAAAGGAAGTCTTTTCTGAGTTGGCCTCATCCATGAATATTTGATTGTATCGAGAGTCCACGAGACTCATTAATTCAAGTTGTATTGTAGCATCAACCATCTGATCTATATGCGGTAGGAGGAAGTTCTCTTTAGAACAAGTTTTGTTTAGATCAGTGAAGTCGACACACATACCCCATTTTCCATTATCCTTAGGGACTGTCACAATGTTGGACAACCACTCTAGGTAGTGCACATCTCTGATGAACTCTACTGACTGAAGCTTCTTAACCGCCCATTGTATAACTCCGTACTTCTCTCTTTCATAATCTCTTCTCCATTATTTCACTATATTTGTTTTCTTATCAATGTTCATTTTGTGGGATATGACCTTTAGGTCTATTCTTGTCATATCTTTATGGCTCCATGTACACACACTCTGCCTCTTCCTTAATAGCTCTATCAGTTTCTACTTCATCTTCTTTTCAGCGAAGATCTAATTTGGATGGTTTTTATGTCTCCTCATCATTAAAGAAGATCGATTATACCTCTTCCATATCTTCACCTTTCTTCAGATTCTTCTAGTCCCTTGGGTTGAGAGTATCAATGTTGAATGAGGTGGTGAGTTTTTTATGGTCCTCCCTCTACTCGTTTGAGCTGAAGTAACATTTTCTAGCCTCCAGGGGGCTTGACTTCAAACTCTTTAAGAACAACACGACCAAGGATGATGTTGTAAGAAAAGAATACATTTTCATCCATAATAAAAAAAATCACCTTCTTCATTAGGCACCTCTACCAATACTTTCATTTCATACACCCCTATAGGATGCACCTTCTTCATTAGCCTCTTCTTTCTAATCTCCAGTGCTTTAAAACACTCACAAAACATAACGTCAGCTGAGATGCTATCCTCTACAAAAATTATGGATATGTCATACCCATAAACCCTAGTGCTGATGACTCGAGGGACGTCATTGGGGGCCAAATTGACCTTAAAGTTTGACTTGGAAAATCCTACCACCAGAGTATATATATCCACCTTTTTTATCTCACTCAACTTCGACTCAGAGGCTGCCGAGTTTACTTCTATTCACTTTAGAGCTAATTTGGCCTCTACTACATATGCTTTGTGGTCGATCGACTCTGACCCTCCACCAGCCATTCCGCCACTGGTCAACTTAGCATTAAATGAAGTCATATAACATCGTCCTTTTGGCTCTAAGATTGTAGGAGAAATATCAGGGTCTTCAGCACAATCATCATCATATTCTTCATCCGTCTGATCAACCTGATGTTGTAACCTTGGCCTCTCATCTTTCGGCCCGCCCTACCTCTCTCGGGCATCGTCTTTGGAACCACTTTCATCAATGTACTTTTGAAGATTCCCTTTATGGTGCATTTTCTTAATCTCATCTTTCAACGCAAAGCATTTTTCGATGGTATGGTCGTGATCTTGGTGAAAGTCACACCATTTGATTTTGTCTCTCTTTGGAGTAGGAGACCTCAACTTTTCAGGATATCTCAAAGATCTATTATCCTTGATTTCACTTAGAATGAAATCAGGGTTTACCGTAAGAGGAGTGTAGTCAGTAAACTTGTTGTCAATCGGTCAATTTTTCCCATCCTTGCCCTTAGCTTTGTAAGATTTACTTCCAGCGTCTTCTTTCCTATCCTCTCCTTTGGACGCCATTGCCTCCTTCGCATCCATGACTCTCCCAGCCATATCAAGGAGTTCAGCCATGGATTTTGGAGGATCTTTGTCCAACTTACAAAGTAATTTTCCCTTTCAAATCTTCCTAGAAGGGTGGTCATAGCAATGTTCTCCTCATAGTCTTCAACTTACATCTTCTCTCTGTTGAACCTTGTAATATAGTCTCGAAGAGACTCATTATTTCCTTTCTTTACATAGAGCAGATGGTTGGCCTTTTATCAGGGCTTCACTCTGAAACAAAAGTTGTAAATGAACTTCTTGGCTACTTGCTTGAAGTTCTATATGGAGTTTTTTTTTATGTAAGTGTACCATACATAGGCTGAACCAGTGAGAGTACCGAAGAATGCTTAACATCTCATCTCATTAGAGACCGAGAAGATGTCGATGGTGGATTGGTACATCTCAACGTGGTGAATAGGATTTATGCCACAGCGTACTTCGATGTGATATTCGGCTGCTTAAACTTAGTCGGAGTTGGATAGCTAACTATTTTTTCAATAAAAGGAGACCCTTCCATATACCCACTTTACACGAGGTCTTAGATTTTGAAGAGATCAACGATTTTTTCCTCTAGCGTCTAAATAGAGCTCTTCCATGGCTTTTCGATTGCCACGACATTATCTCCCTCAGCTGCAAAAGAATTTTCCCTACCTCATTCCCTGTCGGCTGGGCATTACACAGGTTTGTTGTCATCCATCCTTTAATTGATGTTACTTCTCTTTATTCCTCCTCTCGACCACGTGGAGGCCGATGGTCAGCATATCCTCATTTACCCTAGAGTTTGCAGTACTGTGTGATCTAGAGAGTTAGTCTCGTAGGTCACTGACTGGCCTGAGTTGGTCGAAAGTTGACCAATACTCAATATGTTCAGTTGTAAAGCCCAAGGTTGGCCATCCCGTCTCATCCTACCATTATTTCCCTTGCAAACTGGGACTAGGTGCACTATATTTCCAAAAATATCATAGGGCTCCTATCACTCATCCTCATCATAATAGTAGTTATTTTAGAATTATTGGCCTTGTCTTCTTAAGTGAAATCAGCAATGTCTATGCATCTTTGGAACTATGGCACCCCCTTGTGTGGGTCTGGTGGTGGCCCCCCTATTGCCTCTGTTATTTCCATGGCATTCGGAGGTATTATCTTTGCTACAACACCGATGGGTCTAGACATCATAGTTTGACGGAATGCAATAAGTTGTTCTTGCGTTTTTTTACTGGCTGGGTGCTAATGCACGCAGTTTCGTCATAACCTCTGTTATATCTGACTCAGGACGAGCTTGGATAGAGCTAGGGCCAGTGCTATGAGGCAAATCAAAGGCCATCAACTCCGATGAATGAACAAAACAAAGGGGTGAGCTGGATGAGTCAAATGATGGGGGGGGGGAGATCTTGAAAACTCAATAAGATCTCTTATAATGGTGATGTAGATCCAACCAAGGGCGGAACTGGATCACCACTAGAGAATCACATTAGAAGAGGAAGAATATAAAGAACCTTTGTTCCCACAAACGTCGCCAAAATGAATATGCTATAAAGTCACCATTTGAATTTGTATCAGCAGCTGTAGCTCAAGAACACACAACAATGGAGAGATATATAATAGCACAGTAATTTAAATATGAGAAGGGGATGAGGATAAGAGGAAAGACAATAGAATTTAAGAGGTTCGGCTATAATAGCCTACTTCCTTGTGCAGATGAGTATGGTTTTTCACTAAAAATGGGGCTCTATTTTCCTAAAATACACAACTCTCAAGCTTTCCCTCTTTATTGTGAATGAGACAAAGTTCAGCTACGATTTTCTATTTTTAGATCATTTCTTTTGGGGAAGAAGATGGTTTTATATAGTGCTTGAGGTGCGCAATGTACCCTGAGGCATGCATAGAATGTGGACTTGTTGAGATATTTAATGTGGGGTGAAAACCTGTCCTGGATATGGGCATGTAATGATGATACAAATATTCCCCTCACGTGCACTTGTGATTTCGTTATAAATTCCTGTCCACGTGGGATGATCATGCCAAAAAATTGTATCTAATGTGAATATGTGTCACCCTATGACGTATTGTCCTGGATGAGGATGAGACTTGAGGTAATTTGCTGAACTAACTGATGATCAAAGCATAAGTATGGTCTCGACTGTCTAGAGGTGCCAAGTGAGGACGAGACTGATGCAGGGCCAATAGGCCTATAGAAGTGTCTCGATTGCTGGGAGATGCTAGGACCAAATGAGACTCGCAAAGACCTATTGAGATTATTGGTAGGTCTCGACTTATGAGATTGGTCAAAGCCAAGATTACTGGAATAAGGCAACTGCAAAAGGCTCAAAATACTTACCATTATTGTATGTGTGGTCGTCCCTAGATGAGTAGACTGAGATGAGGTTATACATGGGTATATCATTAATTATTTAGAGACACATATATGGGGTTAAATCATCCATCAATATGAGTTTCCTCTGAGGTCTATCGACCTTTCCACTACCCAACTGACCCCCAATGCTTGGAGGACTTTACTTGGGGATGTTGAGCTTCGAAAAAATTATTATGGGACCAACCTTCCAGTTTACATTCTTCAAGCTTGCTAGACCATCTCCATAACAAAATTAGTGCCTTGATATTTTTACTCTATAGCTAGGCACTCAAATAAAAAGATTGTTCACATTAAACAAACTTCCAACCATGACTGGAAGTCTCATTGTTTCTTCATGTCCAAGGATTGGTAATTTTACAATAACGTTATGTCTGGTCCTACCGATCCGAGGGTCGCTCAGAAGTGGGACAAAGTTACCAGGGTGGATAAGATGGATCTCGACCTTTGCATTGATGTCAAGACAAACATTTATCTGCTGAACATCTCAGTTAAGTACGGGGGTCTTGTTATCTTCGAGGATTTGATGGACCTTGAGTTTCTTGAATGGAAGAGGATAGTGGTTATACCCCTTAGTAAATTGCGTAATTCTTTGAAAAATCTTTAACTTCACTGTAATCTTTTTTTCTTAAGATGATACTCATTTATTTATTCTATTTGTAGATCTTTTAGAAGGAATCTCAAACCAGGTTTGTGAAATAGTTGCTCCTATCAATGGAAACATTCTCGTTCACTTGCAAATCAAAATAGCAGCACTGACAAAGCCTCAGAAAAATCCACATCTGTAGGCCCCCACACTATCAAGGGGTCAAAAAATAGAAATGAGGTCCCAGAGGGTTCTTCCACCAACCCTCATCCTCTATAAAGAAAGAAGAAGGATGTGCCTAAGAGGTAAACCATGGATCCTGTCATCGTTATTAAGGATGACGTTGCTATAACTTCTCATCTTGCCCAACTAGATATGAATGCCGACTCTCTTCTCAATAACAAACTAAAGGACCGAGAATCCATCACCATAATTATCCTAGAGTGTGACAATCATTACATTGATGGCCAATACCCTTTTTGAGTCTTCAAATTTGCATTGAACAGGGCTATGTATATGATGTTTTGTTCGTTGTATTTATCCTTATTATATTTTAAGTGTTGTGTCGTCCATGTTAATTTTCTTCCCACTCTACAATCGATCATTGCCCTCTAAAACATCCAGCTGTGGGGAAGTGAACTTGACAAAAAGGTCAAGGCTACCGAGGGCACTGTATCAAAAGCTAATAACTTGAAGGAGCATATGTACCAAATCAAGAATGACTATGATTCTAAGGTTACCGAATAGAGGAAGAGGCGCAAAGATAGAACGCAGACCATGAAGACGGAGATGTAATAAAAAATTAATGAGATAGAGAAGAAGCTAGAGAAGCAAGCCGAGGACAAGGATGAAAAACTAAAAGTGGGGACAAAAAAGGATATTACGGATTTCAAGGAGTCCAAAAAACAATACATGTAAAAAGTTTCCAGAGTCCTTTGTCGTCGAGTATCCAACTTTAGCCTAGAACTGTCCACTTATGACCTTCAGCTAGTCAAGGACTTTACTTCTTTCATCTTGGCTAACCCAGAGAGCGTAGAAGATATGAACAAGGTTTATGCCGAGGCTGATGTTCTTACAACTATGGCTGAGATGACGATTGCTGATCTTGAGGCTAGAGAGGTTGCAGGAAACCAAGATGGTAACACGTTCAATCCTACCTTGACTTTGGATGCGTCAACGGTGACAGTGTAGATACTAATCGACAATTAGATTTCATTCATTTTCTTTCGGGCGACCGTTTGCGGTATCACATGTATTTTTTTGTATAACCACAACATTTCAATAATCTTATTTCCAAACAAAATCGTTAGTAATAATTTCTCTTTTTGAATAATTGTAATATCGTCTTATTGGAATGACATGTAGTTGATGCATGTAATTGACTTTTGATATCAATTGTTGTCTCTGAGTTAACTCTTCCCTTAGAAAGTTCTCAGGTTGTTTCTTAGGGCTTTATGTAATTAATTTATAATAAAATAATGTTATAGATAACCCACTTAAAGTGATTTTCGTACTGGCTTTTAGTTCATTTTCGTACTAGCTTTCGCCACTGTGTCGAAGGAACTATACCTCCTCTCGGTGCTATTGGAATAATTTTTTAGAGCCGAGACTCCTCAGTTATTCACATATCTTCGAGATAGAGTTATTAATTGATCCGCCAAAATTAATGTTGTTGCACATAACAATTATTTGAACAATTTTTACCCTCACCACCTTCTGATGTTAAAAAAATTCTCTATCCCCTTCACGTTATTGGAATGATGTTTTGGAGATGAGACTCCTCAATCACTCTCATATCGCCAAGAGAGAGTTATTAATTGATCCACTATAAGAAATTATGTTACACATAACCATTATTTAAATGATTTTTACATGCTCCCCTTTCTGATGTTAAAGGAATTCTCTCTCCTCTCAGCGTTAATGGAATGTTGTTTTGGAGTCGAGACTCCTTAATCACTCTCGCATCGCCGATAGAGAGTTATCAATTAATCCACCATAATAAATGATGTTTCACATAACCATTATTTAAATGATTTTTACCCTCACCCCTTTCTGATGTTAAAGGAATTCTCTCTCCTCTCAGCGTTAATGGAATGATGTTTTGGAGCCGAGACTCCATAATCACTCTCGCATCACTGATAGAGAGTTATTAATTGATCCACCATAATAAATGATGTTTCACATAACCATTATTTAAATGATTTTTACCCTCACCACCTTGTGATGTTAAAGGATTTTTCTCTCCTCTCGGCATTATTGGAATGATGTTTTGGATCCGAGACTCCTCAATCATTCTCATATCATCGAGAGAGAGTTATTAGGTTTCGACCAAACCAAACAAGTTAAAATTTGGATGCAAGGGGGTACAAGACAACACTTGCTACTTTTATTATTATAATCTTTCTAATAACACACCCCAAATAGACCTTTAGTCCCTCTTAAAACCAATAATTCCCAAAAAAATCCTAGACTTATGCAAAATGAGCAAAAATACCCTATAGGAAGAATCATATTAATCTACACGCTCCTATATCAATTAAAACCCAACTTTCACTCAACATTTAACCAAATGACATATGTTTTACAAGAATATCATGAACCAATCCATTAAGCTTGAAAATTTTCACATAAGCCCCTAAACTTTTACAAAGTAACCTTAAAGACCATCTAAGGACCCAACCTAAAACCTAAACTTATTTATACTTTCTCCCCTGTTGATGTGGAACCAGCTAGACTACCAACATGTCCTGTACCATGTGGAGTACCCATGGTACCCATTTAAAGTCCACATTTACCATGGTGAACATGTTCAAACAATGCTAAACTTCACCTCCAAACCCACCAATAAAATCCTCCCCACGAACCCTATAAAAGGCCCCCTTCACCTCTATAAAAACTCACTTCAGTTGAGAGATTTTCCAATGTAAAATTAGAGATTTTTTGCATTTATATCCTTTTATGTATGAATGTTAATTTCTTCAATTTAGTTATGTTTTTTTACTTATATAAGAGTAGAATTATGTACTCGCATGTGAATATTAACGTGTGGAAGCACTAAAATAGCTCAAAACCCAAAAAACTCCATTGAAGCCTGAGCTTCAATGGTGGATTATGCTTCCTTGACATTGAACCAGATTAAGTGAGGTAAGTTGATCTTAGTTCTCAGGATCCTAGGTTCAATGTTTAATTGAACTAAAAACAAATTCTGATAACCCAAATCAAAGCTTAAAGTTTTCGGTCCTGGAATTTTCAGAACACAAATTCAAGAGTTTTACTCAATTAAAATCCCTCAAACTAGGCTTCTTCTTTTGAATTTTCAATATAGAATAAAACCCTTATGATGTCGGAATAAGAATCATAGCTTTTTGTCACTTATTTTCATTTCAAAATTTTACCCTTTTTTTAGAAATCCAATAGCTCAATCTAGCCCACCAAAATCCTTGAAACCAATATGATTGGATACCTATTCAAAAGTTACACAATTTTCATTCAAGAACCAAATTAAATGGATTTCTAAAGTGTCTCAAATTTAAGCTCAAAGTTTTAAAATCCAAAAGTCAAACTATAAAACATTGAAGATGATGTGGGTTACACGCACGCAAGTGAGGGCAAAATCAGGCGGGTGTAATGTTTAACCCATCGCGTGAGGGAACGTCTCCAATGAAAAAAATATGATATTTTTTTTGCATAATTTCTATTATTAAATTCTGAACAATGTGGTATATTACATTACCCTATTTGGTTCCCCAGAAATCATTTTCTCGAGAAGACTGGTTTTTAAGTTTAAACTTAAATTTTCACTTTACACATAACTCCTTGATAAATTTTCCACGTATTTCAAAACAGTCCTGAACTTTTTCCACAAATTTACTTTAAATAAAGTCATTTTGTCTCTTTCCACTAAACCCAAACCCAAGTAGAAACTAAGAAAAATATTACTTTTTAAACTTTTTGAATTTATATATCATACCCTCTTAATTATTTTTAAACTAAAATAATCATAATTTAGCATCAAACTGTATCACATAAGTATTATTTCAAGTGTATACTAACTAATTATAGTCTCCATGATTTTAGAATTTCCAGTCATTCCCAGTGAATTAGACGCACAAACCCGAAATCTGTAATTTCAATGTAGGTGATTTTAATTTCGGTATTAAATATATTTTTCAAATTACTGATTGTTATATCCCCCTATGATAACTTTGAACTCATGTTTCAACTAAGAATTCTTTGTGTAGTTCATTTTTATCTCGTATATTGATTCTCTCGATATTTCAATCATCCCTAAACCCGCGAAACTACTACATCCTACGACTTTAGTAAAAGCCACTGAATTCCTTTTTACCTTTAATTCTGGTATAACCCCACAACTTATTACAATTAATTGAATTTTTCTCAACAATTAATACTATTATCAGTTAAAGCCTAGTAGCATACCTTACGATTCAGGGATTAAAACCCAGTATACCACGATAGTTCTAATTGGCCTGTAGTACTCAGATGTTGAGTTCCTAGTTCTTATTTGCTATATACATATGAGTGCCACTCTAGTTAAGTGTGCTAAGCCATTTCATTATTCTTTAATTATTTAGGATTACTTGTCCAAATGTACGATATGCTCTAGACTATATTGTAACGTGATGTATATGCTATTGAAGTCCTATAACTAATAAGTTATGTATTATCTTGTTAGAGTCTGAACACTTATTTATAACTCGACAAATAACATATTCGGTTATAATCACCATGTTATTCTTTAACATATCATTAGACTGCAGTATAATATGATAGCTCTATGATATTTTAAGTTTCCTTCCAAATTCTGATACTATCGGTACTAACTCAAGTTAGTAAATAACATAACATTTTCTCTCATACCTCTTATAAAAATAAAATTATCCACATGGCATGTCTGCTTAATTATTTTCTTTCTAGGTGGATTATGAACTCGAGGAACGTGAGTACCAACCGCATGTTTGGACTTTTATTCTATATTACCCCAAATTCTATTTTTCGTTATGTACGTATGAACAATAACAGACAAGGATGGAAGCCCTCGCTAGAATATCTACATGGCAACTTATCAGCTCCTACGATTCCCGAAATATTTCAACAAGTTTTTTATTATGTGTGGAGT
Source organism: Sambucus nigra (assembly GCA_949130495.1). NCBI lineage: Eukaryota > Viridiplantae > Streptophyta > Magnoliopsida > Dipsacales > Adoxaceae > Sambucus > Sambucus nigra. Next base: position 765,204,732 of record OX422207.1, read on the forward strand.
GAACAAATAATGATTTAATCCCATTTATTTTAGACTCATATATGTAATAGGACTCTAGGCATACCCATAATAAAAATATCATTTAAATTTCTGATGCCTTTAATTAATCTGTTGTATTAATTTTTACTCCTCGTTTACCCTTTGTTGATGTCTAAAAATGGAGTAATCCAATTTTATAGTCATAAATAAATAATAAGAGCAATATTCATCAAACACACAAGAGACAAAGATTTTTAAAGTGGTTCTTCTATAGAGAAAACCTACTTCCACTGTTATTTTTATTTATTCTAATTACAATAGCTTAGTATGGTGTGTTTGAGAATGATTGAATTATCCCTTAAACTGGGGGATATTCCGTATTTATTATCGTGTAAAACCCTATATGGAATGACTTCATATTTCCAAGAATATACATCTGTGTACAATAAATGAGACTCTTGTAATTCAACGATGGTTGCCATTCAATTCGGGTAACTTTTAGTAACCTTTGTGGTTCAAATATTAGAGGTGGTCGGCCTTCCATCCGACTAGGTTCTTCTGATGTCGATCAAGAAAGATACAAGGCCACCTAGGATGGTAGTTTTGTGTATTTCATTGATCAAAGTGGGGAGATCATTTTTACATATAACAAAAGTCAACAATGCTTGATGATTGATCAAAATTAATGTTGCTCGGCGTACTGTCGGAGTTCGGGGTCGACAGCTGACCACCCATATTTGTAAGAGTTTTTCACTAGTACTATTGATAATGGAATTTTTATAAATAATTCAAACTTTTTTTAACTCCCAAATGGTACAATGGCCTTTTGAACAGTCGGGAAGCGTGCAACCGGTGGTAACTCAACTGTTCGTCCAGTTATTCATTTAGTTCCCGTTTATCGAGGAAACATATAAATAGTTAGAAGTTTCCCTCGATTTCTGTTCACCTCAACTTTTTTGTACCTAGAGTTTTCCTTCGTCTCAATCTTTCTTTGTACTATATTTCGTTGTTTGTTCATTCGTCATCATTTTCTTCAGTTCTTGTCAATATTTTTAGATCCCTGTATACCTTATTTCCCTATTTCTCTATTTTTCATCCTTTTCTGTGTTTCCATCATTCTTTACATTATGGATGAGGGTTCGTTAGAGGAGTTTAGACAAGAGAGAAAGATCCTTGCGTGGGTAGATTTAGAGATAGACTAGGGCCCAACACTAGTCTATCCATATTAACTTTCTTAAGTTTTCTATACCTGGCCTCAATCTCGATGAGTTAACCTTGACCCTTCTCGGTGCTTCTTTTGCCTCAACTACTTGAGCCTTCCTATCGACTCGCTCAGTACCTTCACCTGATAATCCACCAAAGATCATGTTAATGCCAAGGGAAATCATGAAAACTTACCTTTTACTGCCGATAGTTTATCTAGATGATCTGGATCGTCACTACTCCTCTCGTCTAACTCTTCCCCATCCATGTTTGCTTGAACCTCTTTTTTTGATTTATTATTATTTCTTCATTTTAGCCTTTTCTCTCCATCGTCTTGGTCATCACTATTGTCTACATCTTTTTTTATCTTCCCCCGCTTCAACAATTTTTCTAAATCATCCTTCAAGGCAAAGCATTTATCTGTTGTGTGGTTGTTATCATGATGGAACTCACAATACTTACTTTTATCTCTCTTGTGGGGTGGAGACTTTATCTTTTTAGTACATCAGAGCTCTATGTCATCTATAATTTCATTCAATATTAGATTTGGGCTTACAGGTAATTGGGCGTACTTGATGAACTTATTATCATTTGAACTCTTATTCCTCTCCTTATCTTTACTTTGGTCGGATTTATCATTGCCTGTCTCATTCAGGTCATCTCTCTTGGTTGTTATGGCCTCCTCTACTTTCATGATTCTCACGGCCGTAGCAAGAAGTTCTGTCATGGACTTTAGAGGATTTTCAGAAAGGTTCCATAGGAGTTTCCCAATGATAGCCCACTCATGAGGGTTGTCATCACAATATTCTCGTCATAATCTCTCACCTATAATTTCTTCTTGTTAAAGCGAGAGATGTATTCCCTTAGAGGCTCATTATTCCCCTCTTTGAAATTCAGTAAGTGAGTTACTCATTTTAGCGCCATCATGCCAAAACAAAAGTTGTGTATAAAGTTTTCTACAAGCTTCTTTAAATTCTCTATAGATCCTCTCGGCAAGTCGGCATACCCCACATACATCGTGCCTGTGAGAGTGCTAGAGAAAGCTCGGCACATCATTTATTTAGGAGTGGTGTAACTGACTATATTTTAACAAATGGAGACCCCTTCATATATCCCCTTTGTCAAGGGTATTGGCTTTTAATCAGATTGTTGATCTTGTCCTCTAGTCACTGAATGGAACTGTTCGAGGTATTCTCCTATAGTATTGCATTGTCTCCAGCTCCTTCAACCACTACCACCTTAGGTATTGACTCTTGATTACCTTTATTGCTCATATCTTGGCCTTTTAACATTATAACGACCCGTGATAAGCATTATACCCACACTGCAAGAGCAAGAGTGTTGGTCTCGTCTGACTCTTGGGTCGAGACGATCAAAAGAGGATCCTCTTCTTATCCTGTCAAAGGTTGAGCCTATTTTTCATCTTTAGGAGTGTGTTGGATTACTTTTCCTTGGTAAGTTGGTGTTGGGGTAGCCTTCTGCCGATGAGAGGTCTCTGAAACTTCACACCTCTCTCAGTAGCCTTCCCCGTTACAACGTAAGTCATACGAACATTAATCAACTTATTTTATAAGGTGGAGATGATGTGGATCGGCGACGTCCCTCCACCTTAAATGGTTTTGTGTCGCCTTTTTTGGTGCTGAGGGGGCTTCCCCTGATTCTAGATTCGTAACCTCCCTGATGATCGGGGTTATTAGGTTCACGATAGGGTCATCTGGAATTTTTCTTATTATGTCATTACTAAAGGCCAAGAACTATTGTTGCATTTTTCTTCCGGCTGGCCATAGGGGATCTTAACATCACTACCATATCAGTCATTTTAGAATCTTGAGATGACTGGCTAGTACTAACCCTAGTGTGGCAAGATAGATCGAAAGCCATCTCAGGTGAGAATGATCAAAAGAGCAAAGAGAAGAAACAAAATTCTAGAAATAAGATGAAATAATGAAAGCTTGACAACCACCCAACTCAAGCATTTTCAATGATGTCTCATCTCCAACAATGGTAGATCTGGATCACCACTAGAGGCAAGGAGGAGAGTGCTCAGTCTAGAAGAAGAATAACCAAAGTTTTTTCCCACAAACAGTGCCAAAAATGAAGATACTGAATATCACCTTGAGATATATCCAACTCAATTTCTAGATTTGTGTAACAATGGTGGAGTGATACATCAACATAGTAAGTATATAGAAAGTAGAAGAGATGAGAGACATTAAGAAGGTACAAATTTAAGTAGTTCAACCTTAACCTACGTCCATTATGAAAAATAGGAGATGTTTCCATTACACTACACCAAAATGGGCAAATTGTCACCTTTCAGCCGGCCAGCCTTGTCAAGGTCATTGACCGTGACAAAAAAACACGCATTTTATGTCATGGTCATTGACCTTGACACGACCATGACAAGAATTGTCACGGTCAATGACCGTGACAAGTCCGTGACAAATTTAATTGTCACGGTCTTGTCACGGTCAATGACCGTGACACGACCGTGACAACTTTTCCAGCAAAAAATCTTTCCCCCTTCTTTTTTCCCTCCCACCGTTCCCTCCCTCTCTCGCTCTCTCTCGACGCTGCTTTCTCTCTCTCTCTAATTTCAGGTCCAATTTCTCTCTCTCTCTCTCTCTCTTCCATTTATATATATATTTGTGTGTATATTTATGTGTGTATGTGTATATATATATGTGTGTATGTGTGTTCGTGTGTGGGGGGTGGGGCAGGGTGGGGGAGGGGGTGGTGGAGGGGGCCAGGGGGTGGGCAGTGTGGGGGCAGGGCGGTGATGGAGGGGGCAGGGGGTGGGGTGGGGTGGGGGTGTGTGTGTGTGTGGTGGTGTGTGGTGGGGTAGGGGGTGGTGGAGGGGGGCAGGGGGTGGGGTGGGGTGTGTGTGTGTGTGTGGTGGTGGTGTGTGGTGGGGGAGGGGGTGGGGTGGTGGAGGGGGGCAGGGGGTGGGTGTTGACTAATTTTGTCTTAGGGTTTTATCTCGATTTCAGTAATATATGATGAATTGAATTTAATTAGTGAAAATTATTTTTGGCGAATATATTAAGACGACTTGCATGCAATACGAAGTTAGTGAATTAAGGTTAATCCTTTGTTACGAACCAAAAAAAATTGACATGATCAAAAAACACAAATAATAAACTCCGATTTTACTTATATATGACACAAATAATCATATTTAATTGCTTACCGTGTAGAAAAAGTGACAAATATATTTTCATAATTATATATGGTTTTGTATAAGTTCTTGTGTAACACACTTAAATTACCACCTCTAAATTTAATTAGAGTAAAGATTTATAATAAATTAACAACAAAATAATAAGTTATTGAAATAATTTACCCGTGGTATATAAATTCATAAAACATAAAAAGTAAAATTAAAATTGCTTAAAACACCTCATATATATATATATATATATATATATATATATATATATATATATATATGTTGCACACATGTATATATAATCAAACTTTTTTTAGGGTTAGCACACCATCATTCAACTTGCCATAATATTTTAAGTTAAAATGTGTACTATTAACAATTTTTTTATCTGTACTAATAAAATTTATTTTACAGCAATGAATTTATTTGAAACATAGTGCGCATAGATACTAGCATTCTAGTTCTTATGCGTACGCATTCAATAGCCCTTAGACCCGTTCGAGAGTCATTACCCCTTTAATGAGATCTCTCGAATTGTCCCGTTTGGACAGTTTGAGACTGTATAATTTTTGTATAATATTCTTATTGGCTTAAAGTTGTTACTTTTGAAGGAAGTTCTGCAGTCATATCTTAATGTTCTCTGGGTACATACTAGATTGACAAGTGTGACTGTTATTTTAATTGACCAATTGAAATAACACTCACACCTGCCAATCTACGTCGTGTACTTGGAGAACTAAGGGTATATGCTGGCGAATTTTTTTGAAATCGTAACAATGTGCATGAGCTGTTAAGTATATTACAGAAAAATGCATTCTTGAATGGGATAGGACCACTTACCCTTTAATAGGATAATTAAATGATGGGATAATTAAAAAAAACATACTATAAATCTAAGTTTTCTTTACCTTTAATAGGTGTTTAGTTGTGGTAGCTGTGATGGGATATTTGAAATACAAAGAGTGGATGGGTGAGACTAATAGAATGAGGGATGTGTTTCGCAGAGGTGCTAACGAATTTGTGAAATATGCAAAGAGATGTCGTAATGATGAAGAGTTTCCGTGTCCGTGTGCTAGGTGTAAGAATGGTAAGGTGTTTGAGTGGAAAATAGTTGAACTACATTTGTTAAGATCGGGTATGCAAGATAGTTATCGATTTTGGAGTTTTCACGGTGAATTGAAAGTTCCTTTTGTCCCCGACCAACCTTCACAACAACCTTCAACAAGTAGAATAGATGAAGAAGGGGACGACATAGATCATAATATGTTAGAGGATTTAGTTGATGATGCGTACGGAGTTTATGAAGTTGAGGAGAATGAGGTTACTGATGATGTAGAAGATTCAAGTGCTCATGAAGATAAGACGATAAAACTTGATGATGACTACCAAAGTTTAAAATTTAAGGCTACCCAACCGTTATACTCCGGCTGTGAGAAAGATCAAACAACTTTACATGCCATGGTTGGTTTGCACAGTTTGAAGACGCAGTACGGTTTGTCTGGCAATAGCGTGACGGGAATTCTGAAATGGGTGAAGGGCTTATTACCCAAGGTGAATACACTTCCAAATAGCTATCCTTTTAGGAAGAACAGTTTGAAAGGTTTGGGAATGAAGTATAAATCGATTCATGCTTGTGTGTATGACTGCATACTATACCGAAAGGAGTATGAAAATCTCGATCGTTGTCCGGTATGCGATGAACCTAGATATGTCCAATCTACTAGTAAGGAAGGCATAAGCTCAAAAGTGCCTCAAAAAGTATTGAAATATTTTCCCGTTGGGCCTAGATTAAAGCGATTTTTCACAGTACCATGGATTGCAGAGGCAATGACTTGGCATGCTAGGGCAGAAGTAGGGGGTAATATCATGCGTCATCCTATTGATTCTACTGCCTGGCGGAGGATGAATTATGAGTATCCCGATTTTGCTCGAGAACAACGCAACATTCGTTTGGCTATATCAACAGATGGTTTCAATCCATTTGGAAATCTAAGCACCAATCAGAGTGTATGGCCAGTGATCCTAGACCCACTCAACCTCCCTCCTTCACAGTGTATGAGACCTGAATTTTTGATGATGGCTTTATTGATACCTGAGCCTAAGGCACCAAGTGAAGACATTGATATCTACCTGTCTCCTTTGGTAGAAGAATTAAATGAGTTGTGGGAAGAGGGTGTACAATCATTTGACTCTTTTAGAAAAGAAGAGTTTACGCTGAAAGCTATGTTGATGTGGGCAATTCATGATTTTCCAGCTTATGGGACATTATCCGGATGTGTAGTACATGGTTATTTGGGGTGTCATATTTGTGGAGAGGAGAATGAATCTCTTCGTCTATCCTCTAGCTTAAAAATGTATACCATTGCCACAGGAGGTTTTTACCACCAGCTCATAGTTTCAGATTTGAGAAAGGTTCCAATTTTTTATTGGGCGGAGTTGAACATAGGCTACCGCCGAGATAACTTTCGGGTTCAGAAATTGAAAGTAAATCTTTTGAATGTGGCCCAAATATGCCAGGTAAGAATCCCAAATTTAAGAATGTCAAGCATAAGAAGACCCCAACTGGGAATGAAACTGAGATAAGAAAGGCATGGTCTCGGAGGTCAATTTTATTTGACTTGCCTTATTAGAAGAAAAACCCGGTGCGCCATGTATTGGATGTGATGCATGCAGAGAAGAACTTCGCTGAACATATTGTGGGTACTTGCCTTGGGGGGAGTCATTCGAAGGATGGAGAAAATGCACGAAAAGACCTTAAAACGTTAAAACTTAAACCACAACTATGGTTGAAAGAAGATAGTAAGGGAAGGACAATAATTCCCCCTGGTGCGTTTACTTTGACGAGTGAGGAAAGGAAGGTGCTTCTAGACACAATATATAATTTGAAGGGCCCATCTACTTTTTCGTCCAACTTGCAAAGGATTGTGAATTATGATACCCATGATTTACATAAGTGTAAGTCCCACGATTGGCATGTGATCATGCAATTGGTTCCTCTATTGTTTAAGCACTGTTTCTCCAAGCACAAGGATTTGCGTAGGGCTATTATGACAATTAGTATTACCTTCTCCCTCTTGTGTGAGAAAGTAGTGAATCGAGAGCACATAGTGGCCGCAAAATTGGTTGTGAACGAAGCAATTTGTGTATTGGAGAAGTACTTTCCCCCAGCATTCTTTGACATAAGTGTTCACTTGTTGGTACACCTATGCGACGAGGCACTTCTTTGTGGTCCAGTTAGATATCGGTGGATGTATCCGTTTGAAAGATTGATGAAAGTTTTTAAAGATTACGTCAAGAATACGCAATATATTGCAGGATCAATTGCAGAGGAATACATCACCGTGGAGTCATCAATATATACTCCGGAATATATGCCTGACTCGACCAGTGTTGATGGCACTAATGAATTCCTCGATGATGGTGGTAATGTGATGGGAAAACGAGTGAAATTAACGAGTTTGCAACATGAACAAGTAGCTCGTTATCTATTTGACACACATGAAGATGTCGAAGAATGGAAAAAGTAAGTTTCGAATATTATAATGTTTAACATTATTTGAGATTATTTTATACATGATTAATTTTGTAATATGCAGTAAATATGAAGCCTGTGAGAACAATAAAAGACGAAAAACAATGGTACAATCAGACAGCGAATTTAGGCTATGGTTGACACAAGAGGTAATTATAATGAAAACACACGTTATATAACGTTACATTACACTCAAATTTTACCACTAATATAATTAATTTATCTATATTCTCAACTCCTAAAGATGGGTGATGTGACATCAAGGCTTGCTCGTCTAGCCACTGGACCCTTGTTCGTGGCACAAGAGTACAAAAAGTATCGATTTAACGGTTACATTTTCGGCGCTAAAGTGTACGAGGAAAGTACAAATGTACAGAACTCGGGAATTTCATACAAGGCTCTTACTTTCTTTCGAGCGAGCGCAAAAGATAAAAACCTCGTTGAAGCTGAAATTACTTACTATGGTGTAATCCAAAATATATTTGAATTGGATTATATAAGCTTGAAAGAGGTTGTATTTTACTGTGAATGGGTAAGAGTTGAGGATAAAAATGCTTGTAAAGTTGATCCTGTCACCAATTTGATCATGGTTGACTTGTCCAAGTTGAAGAGCAACGACCACGTGAGCGATGAGCCGTTTGTTTGTGAATTTGAAAAGGTTAAGCAAGTGTTTTACTCGGAGTATATCAACAACGAGCCGTGGTCAATTGTCCAACATGCGCCAAGGCGTCTAAATAGTAGTGTGGATGACTTGGCTGCTCCTACCGAATATCAATCCATTTTTTATGATAACCCGAATTTGAAATAATTTTTCAATTTGTAATAAATATTTCAATTTGTACCGAAACATCCATTTTTAATGCTTTTACTTGATCTGCACTTTATCATTTTCACTCTTGTGTAGTGTGCGTGTGTGGAGAGGAGATTAATACATAAATATCCCAACTACATCTAAGTTTTGTTTATACTAATCCATGAATATACGCTTCTTACCTTTAATAGGTGATTAGTACATAGTTATTTTGGGTGTCCTATTTGTGGAGAGGATACTGAATATCTTCGTCTATCCGAACACTAAGAAATGCCATAATCCTATGGAGCGATGCTCTGCAAATTCCTCCCAACCGTTATGTATCCAAACATCACCGGTTGAAGTTGTCAATTCCACTTTCCATACCCCACCACTTGGAACTTCTAGCAAAACATGGGAGACCATTCAAAGGTGGAGTTGACAACTTCAACTGCTGATTTTTGGCTACACAACGGTTGGAAGGAATTTGCAACGCATACCTCCATAGGATTATGGTATTTCTTAGTGTTTAGATATGAAGAGAATTATAATTGACACAATTGCCCGGGGTACATTAGTTGGAAGGAGGTTCCATATGAGCTCAAGTTAGCTGTTTGAGTGACACTACAGGTAATGTATTTATATTTATATGTCAATTTCGATTTCGATTTCAATTACGATTTATATTTATCTATATTTGAGGGGCGGATACTAATTTTACTTTATTTCAATTCAGGGGACAGGGAGTGTCCCTAAGGGAAGGCCACATATGCTCTATACTTATGTGGCTATTCGGACGAGAAGGGAAGGATAAGGAGGTGTTCTCGAGCGTCGCGGTACAAAATCTCTTTTCCATGCAAATAGTTTGTAGATTTGAGATAAAATGATGGTGATGTTGTTTCTTTTTAAATAGTTTCTTATTTGAATATATATTTGCATTAGCTTTAGTTTGTTCAGATATATGATGTTTGGAACAGGTACAACGTTGCTATAACAGGCACAAATACACTGCTGGGCAGTGGCAGTGGCCATACTGCCCAGCAGTTTTTTTTTAATTCTGCCCAGAATTGTCACGGTCATTGACCATGACAATTTTTTTAAAAAGGGCCACGGCTTTGTCACAGTTATAAACCGTGACAAACGTGTCACGGTTATAAACCGTGACAAACGTGTCACGGTTATAAACCGTGACAAACGTGTCACGGTCATTGACCGCGACACGACCGTGACACAAAACACGAGTTTTGTGTCAAGGTCAATGACCGTGACACGACCGTGACAAAAAAAGTTGTCTCGCCTCGAAATTTCATGGTCATTGACCTTGACAAGGCGGATTTGTCAAGGTCAATGACCTTGACAAATGGGAAGATTTGGTGTAGTGTTATAAACAAGGGCTAGAAGCCATTAGAGTTTAGTATAAGATCTCACTATCTCTCTCTACAACTTCAGTATCACAATAGGGTTAGTTGATGATCGATCCCTTGAAAGGATGAAGATGAATGTATTTGATAGTATTCGTTGTGAGCAATACCACCCTCTATCATGCAGTCTGTGTACGGGAGGTAGAACGTCCAATGAGAGAGCTTCAATTATACAATGGAATATTTAATTCACGATGAACAAATATTCCCTCCACGTGGGTGATGATACATTTCAACGGTCTTAGTCACATGTTACAATATCACTTTTGTCACACACTCCATGCAAACTAATTTTATCGGAGCTAGGATGTCTCGACCGGCCAAAACTAATAAGGTGTCCCTAAACAGGGATGAGGTCGCGAATGAATGTTCGGTTCCTGGTAAATACAGATGATGATGGAGGTCTCAGCTTAACACAGGTTCTTAAGGATGATACTATATCGGATGACACATATCATTCCCTTATAGAACAAGTCTAGTAGTGATCTCCACGAATAGCGGTGGTAGTTATTAGGGGTAGAGGTCTGGGAGGTCAAGACTATAAAACATGTCCCCCAAGAGTGTGGGGTCCAAAAGAGGATGAGTCTGAGGTGACTTGTGAGGAGACGTGTCATTAGATAAGTCTTTTCCCAATGAGACCAGATTTATCTTTATAAATTATCTTTTGTTATAGGGTGACTTTTTCCTTCACCATAGATCATGGCATTCAATTCGACAATACTTGGTTCGAATCTTACCACATCAGAAATCAGAGAACTACACTATATACTGGGTCATCCTTAGTGCAACGAACATACTGAGATCATTATTATAACTTTTTTGGATGGAACGAAGAAAAGACTTAAAGACTTAAAAGAAAATTTGATAAATGAGGTACGAAGTGTCCTATGTGCTTATAAGATGACAACCATAATTGCCATGGTGGAAATCCTATTCATGCTAGCTTTCGTTACTAAAGTTGTTATACAGTCGGAGATTGGCTTGTTAAGCCATAAGTTTCAGAATTTTAACTAACCAATGAGAGAGAAAATGTATCGGCTCGACTTGGAATTGGTGGATGAATAGAAGGAGAAGGTAGCCCTTTGGGTCACATTATAGTCAAGTCATGCACGTTAAAATGAGGTGATTTGGTTTTGAAGAAGGTATTTTAGAAAGGAAATAAGTTAGAGGGAACTGACATGGTCCATAAAAAGTTAGTGAAGTGGCAGGAATCTTCACATACAAGGTTAAAATGCTAGAGGAAGAGCCCTTTAAAAAACTTGGAATACAGAGCACTTGAGGAAGTACAACCATTAGGCCGACCTAAATCAGAGTAGGGCAAAAATATGAGTGTAATATAAATAGTCTAGTAATAATTCTACTGAATATCAATGAAAGTTTAGTATTATATACAAATTCATGTTATCCATGTTCTATTAAAGACTCACAACTACACGAGTTGGGCAATAATCTTAGGCAAGAGACATAAAAAAAAAGTCCGCCAGAATAAACCGACAACGACCAAATCACATTTCTTGAGGGTCATAGTCCTTTATTCATGTCATAATTAAGAAATTGGTTGACAATGTTGCCACTAGGTTAAGTAGATATTATACAACCTTATAGGCCATTAAGTTTACTAAAACATTGATAAAACCTTTTATAGACAAGCAAGTTACTAGATATGACAAAATGTTTCACATATAAAGGTGATAGGGATATGATAAGTCAATTTTCTATTTGGAAAACCCCTATTTGGTCAATACATGTCCGTCCTATGGTAGCTAATAGTTAGGTTAGGTCGGAGAAGACCCGGTTATAAGACCATGTAATGACTTAAACACTGGAAAACCCAAATAAACACAACACACTATTCCAAATACAGTTTCTAAATTAATTCGATGATAAAAGTTTTGCATGCTAAAATAATACTTAAAAACACAATTTACATATGGGGACTAGCAATTTGTGTAAACAAAATAAGATAAACAGAAAACAACAATTAAATATGAAAACAATAGGAAAAGTTGGAAATGACTTTCACCCAATCGAAGTAAAAATATTCATTAAAGCTAAAAGCTTAAAGAGAAACCAAAATGTAATAAGTTTAATTCAATAAGTGACTGCTCAACAAAGTCACAAAAAGAAATATGAAAGATGAACAAAAATTTAAGCAACATGAAGGTTCTGTGAAAGATCAGCAGTACTACCAGTAGCAACCACCTGAGTATTTGAAGGATTTGTTTCAATCACCATATTTGGGTCTAGTGGAGGGATGAACAAATAAGTTTCCATATTGACTATTGCAGTTTCATTCACCTATGGGATTATCACGTTCACTTCCATAGTATCACATACTAGATAAGGTCATGGATTGTTCATCATCCCCCTCCCAAGCACTGACCATTCGTGTTATGTCAGGGAAATCTTTCATCACTCTCTTTTTTGGTTCAACATAATTGTAAAAGAAAAATACATAGTCTCCATCTCAATGTCTGAAGAATCCCTATACTTGTCCACATCATCCTCTTCGGCCTTAGATGTATACTCCCTTAAGCTTTGAATGATGGTTGCATCTATCTCTGCCAGCTCCTTATCTTTCTAGAGATCCTCGTTGACCTTCGCGAGAACTTATGTTTTCTAATTCAATTCATTATTAGTTTTAGTCAGCTCATCAGCCTTAAGCTTCATCTTGTCGCTCTTCAGCTATAGTTGCTCTTGGACATAATGGCTTGAGTTTAGGAAGTGATCAGCTGCGTTGTTATATATCATTTTCCTAAGTGTGAAGTTTATCTTATAAAATACTAAACCAAAATAAACATCATCATATTATTTCAAATATTAAAATGTATTGATATTCCATTGTGTTAAAATACATAGTTTTAACTGTACAATACAATATTACTCTCTATATATCTATGCTTGACTAACAATAATATCCATATGACTATTTTTTGACAAAAACTAATCCTGATCTTGATATACTCCTAGCTTGAACTGCTCATCGTTTCTTATAGGTGTCTGTTTAAAATAACTGGAAAGGGAAAGAATAAGCATAACTTTGCCAAGTAGATAAATCTTCTTCTATAAGGATTCATAAAAAATAAATTTGGAGTATTAGGAGAATCAATGGAACATATTTAAAGATAAATGGAAGTGATACTTAAAGTAGCAATAATCTGAAGGAAGCAATGCAAATAAATTAATATGAAGATAGAACTAAAAATTAAAATATTAAGTTAGAATGGTAAAGGTTGCGGATGGTTTCTAAAACATGATAACATTTAGTCATCTATTAAAGAGTCTTAGGGTTAATAGCAATACAGATAACAAATAATCAAAAACTTTTAGAGAATAATTAATCCAAAACCAAAGTACAATTGTTGAGCCCAAACACCAAAGAAGGGCATCCATATGGTAAGAAAAACTAAGCACTCAATACCTTGAGTTCTACTGGCCAAATAGCACTATCGTGGGTAAAAAATTAGTTTATTCCCTGGTTATAATGTATGTTATGTAAAAACGGGTTCGATGAAATTAGATTAAATTGAAATCATTAGTTCACAATCAGCATATGGTTTTTAAATTTGAAACAAGTTTAACGTATTACGAACTGGACAAATGAGTTCATAAATGAGAACAAAATATCTGGGGCTATCACAAAGTGATATGAACAATTAGCGTAATCAAGGTAATTTCATGAAATAATACTGGAATAAAATTTACCTACCAATAATTTACTGGAATTAGTTTGCTTGTTATAAGTTGAATCTAGAATCTCTGGTTAGAATTTTAAAAGAAAGGTTACTATGGATAATTTGAGAGATACATTTCACTCGTTTATGTGAATTTATAATAATGGATTTTTAACATTTTATAGATTTCTCTCAACATGTAGTTTGGTTCATAATTACATTTTTTTTGCGAGTGTCTAGGTAAGCTTGTGCAATGAGTTTAAGTTTACCATTTATGGATTTAGTAATTCAATAAGTAAAACTTATAAATAGTACACTGAAGTCTTTTATAGGTACCGTAATCTTATTTTTAATAAAATGATGATTTTTATAATGATGACTATTTATATATATATATATATATATATATTGTAACACCCCGTGTTTTTATTTATTATTTAATTAATTAATTGGAATTTTTGGGAAAAATAAATTTTTGAATTTAATAACTTTTATTAGCTAAATAGGTTGATTATGATTTTAGAAGAATAAAACTTCAAGAGGAATTGAAATCGGAGATAAAATGGATTTTATATGATTTTTGAAATATTTGTCCCTTATATTTTGTAAGCAAAACTGTCAGATTTTCGAGGCGATCGATCGATCGACGCCTGGGCATCGATCGATCGATGCCATCAGTTATCGTGCGATGTAAGTCTTTTTTAAGCAGAATTTGTGTAGGATAAGGACTCCTAATCACTATATAACCTTGTGAATCCGTGGGGGGACTTCTCATAGTCACTTTTTTCCAGTTTTTCACCAGAGAACACTTCCAAATATTTTTCCTCTCACCCATAATCATCAACCTTCTTCATAATCAAGTGTTTGGCACAAGTTTTGAGAGGCTTAATTGGAGTTTAATCAAGATCGTGATAGAACACTATTTTGCTAATTTTTCGATAGGAATCCAGATTTCTAATCAGACTTTCAACACGATCTTCACAGGCATGAATACTCTATTCTTTTCCTTTAGTATTATGAGTTTTAAGTGTCGCCTAAACACTTAATTACATGTTTTCTTAAAAATAATTAGTAACTTAATTAGAAAAAGTGGACACTAATTATGGGGTTGTTTTTATAAAATCTTTTAATTTGAATAATATTCATAACCCTTTGGGTACGTAGGATTCATGAGTGATTTTGGATTTTATTGGTGTAGGTTGCATTTAGAAAAACCCTAGTTTTAAAATAAATAAAGTTGGGGGCGTATAACTCATGTAATACATGTAGAGATAATAAAATTTGGTTTTTGATATATATATGATGAAAACTTGGTATATTTAATTTAAAATAATTAAATGAGATTAATTGGGTATTATTGACGAGGTGATAATTAAATTAAGATTTAATTGAATTGGACTATCATGCGTAGTTTTATATGTTGATTAATTATGCTTGTTTGTGTGACTTTTTTGTATTATTATATTGTCTTGTGATGACGGGTTGTGGGGTAATTTTGCTCTCCCTATATTTTAGAATGCCTTCTAGGTATGGGACTAGTGGGTATGCCTTTTGATGATGTACGCCTTCTAGGTATGGGACTAGTGAGGGTAGATTATTGCATTTTTATCATCTTGAGGGTGGGCTGATTTTTATTACTTTATCGTCATTACGGTAGTCTAAGTACGAGACTAAGTTAAAATTTATGTTAGAAAATTCTCCTATACATAGGTTAGGACGTATTGATAACTTAGGGACCCTTAGGTATGGGACTAATGGGTATTTTGAGGATCTCACATCGATTAAAAGGGTGGGGTGATTATAAATTGAGAAATTGAGAATTAATGCCTAAGATAAAAATGGGTATTAAAATTTGTGGCGACATAATGTGTCGGGGCCGACAGTTTAAACGGGCCAGAGGGCGATTTATGTCGTGTCGTGTGTGGAACCTTGTCATGTGTCGGGGCCGACAGTTTAAACGGGTCAGAGGGCGATTGGCAAGGGGAAGTGTGACACTTAAAAAAAAGTGAGAACTTTAATAAAAGCTGGTTAATTTAATTAAATTAACATCGTGCTACTTGGAAATTTAAAATTATATTGGTGTGCCTTTATAAATGAGGATTTTGCGGGTAGTTAGTATTTCATAATTATCGTGTTTAATTATCCCGTTTAATTTAAAATATTCTATCGTGGTATTTATTGCGTGTAATGCTACTATCTGGATTCAAGGATCCTATTTGAGGAGAGTAGTGTGTATTCTTGCTCGGGGCTTTGGCTCTGACCCATGCGTTGACTAATCTTTTTCAGGATTAGAATTGGAGAAGCTGCATAAGTTTATCGGAGTTACCATTTGGAGGTGCAACTGGAGCTGATTTACTTTATCGCTTTGTTTTAGTTTAGACTTTATTTTCCAGTCGTATTTCACTATGAGACTTCATTGGAGTTTTATTGGGCCATTCGGTTCCAAAGTTGTTTAAAGGATTTATGTTGGATTATTCAGATCTTTATTATTCAGGTTTTATTTAATCATTTTGGTGGTTGGATTTATTCGGAGTTAGCATGTGATGGATCTTTTATCGCTTAGTGGTTTATGATCATTTGAAATTGATTCAATTATGTATCTTATGGACAGATTATTTATGTCTCATATCTGTCTCATGCTAAGAATGGTATTTATTTAGTTCACGCCCGGCATAGTTCGGCGGCGGTGGCTGGCCACCCCGTCTGCCGAATTATGCGGGGTGTGACATATATATATAAAAAGAGGTGTATATAAATTTATTTCTGATATTGTAATACCATAACTAGCTGATATTCCATAAACATCGAATAAGTGCATGATAAAAGTTTGGTATAACTTACATAGGAAACTAATATTTTTAATGAGCATAGGGTGGCCCTTAAATTAAAAATAGTAAAATTGACTTCGTTAAAAATAGTGTCAAATATGGACAGTTTATGTGCCAAAGTGATATATTCGACACTACGAACCTAATGATACCTTTCTTGTATTTTTTTGAATTATCGTTTAAAGGATGTGAATTTTTAATGTTTTAAAAATTAATTTATATATATACATACACACACACACACACACACACACACACACACACTAGTGGAATGCCCATGCCTGAAGACACGATGAAACTTTTTAAAATATATAATCGCAAAAAAGTAAAAAAATTCAAAGTATGCAACTGCAAAACGGCAATAATTATGTTCCCCAACCAAACAAAATGTAATTTTTAAAAATTTAACCATAATACCCTTTATTTATAGGACTACCCACCATCCTTAACAAATAATATATAGTCCAACAACATTCTAAATTCATCAGACAAATTCACATATAACATGAAATATAGAATGTTCATCAACTGAATTCACATTGTGCCTCAAATAAAGAAAGCGTCAGTTTTAAAAAATGGATATAGCCTCCTTTATTTATTGAACAATATACCCTACGCCACTGTAACAATCCAAGAATATTTAAAAAGCCCAAATTCATCAAAAAAATTATTCAACAAAACAAACTTCTTGTGTAGGATCTCAATCTATTTACTTCAAAATCGATATCTGAGTGGGAACGATTGAAGTAATAGAAAGTAAATTCATACAGGGAAGAGAGAGCATAAATATGTATAAATTATATACCAAAATATCTTGTCTTTCACAGGGGCCAAAAACGTTATCCAATAACCCATGACTTAAACTATCTCCCCTCGATGTATATACCATAATCGAGAATCCTCATCTCCTTCACTCATAGAGTGTGCAGTCTTCAGTAAGAAGCAACCCTTAATCAAACACAAATACTGCATAAATATGTAAATTAATAAATAATAAAATGAAAATAAAAAATGAAATATAACTCGAAAAGAAATAAATAAAAGATAAAGACCTAAATTTCAAGCCTTGAAATTTAACCTGTATCATTTTACTCATAGTGTCAACAATAGCCTCCTATAAATTTTAAACATCTGAAGTATAAGTTATTGAAAAGAATACCTAGAACAATAAGTCGACAACTTATAAGAAAGACTAAGAAAAAAGTATCGTTTACATTCAAAAAAGTTCATAGCACTCCAAGTTATCACACCTAGAAAATAATAGTGGATAAAATGTTAAACATAACTATTCAATTTGCTCTATTCATCAATGAGTTGAGCAACAATAAAAAAAAAATCATTAATGGAATAAGAAATTATCTTTGTGCATTCTCGAGCATGCTATTCAGAAATAAAAACAGAGCATGAAGCATGTAATATCCCAAAACTATATTTTTTATGGAATAGTTGATTTAATTGATAGCTTTATTATTGAGTGACTGATGATCACCCCATATACAAAACACACCAGCAAGTAAGAACTGTTGTTTATGTATTTTGTAGCTAAAATAAACACATATAAATTGAAATTTACAAAAAAAAGTGCAGAGAGAAAAGATAGATGTAATTTGGAAAATATTCTCGGGTCAACATTTGATAAGATGCCGAAATGCAAATTCTGGGGTACATATGCATATGTGTGATTTACGTATACTGTATTAAACATTCGATAAGAATGAAATATAAATTCATAATATAAAAAGAAACATATAAAGTGAATCTAAAGGATAAGATAAGTGCTCCCTATCATTGATAACTTGATTAATGGATTCTATATTTTCACTCAGAATGAAAAAAAAGAGAGAAATTCATTTACATAGCTAATAAAAACACCTACTACCGCGTTGTATTTAGCATAAGTACTTGGTTCTTATAACCAATTATCATATCTAAATTTTATGTTTTTACATGTCCCAGTCAACCATTGGGACTGAAGGTGGATATGTAAAATATATGGTTTTTTCTAGGCCATACACGACTCCGTGCAAGAACCATAATCAAAAGGATTTTAAAATTTGGTTCACATTATTAGCAAATTCAATTTAGATACACTAAAGGTGCTTAAGATACTAAAGTTCTCAACATATTACATGGAGCATTTAATTTACTAAGAAGTGTTATCCAATACAAATACCAAATTTAAAATTGAAAAGGAGGCGTATTACAGGAGGCACATAAAAAATCGTTAGTACAATGATGTCTTCATGACAGTTGGTACAATTATTAGTACACAAAAAAAACTACTATAAACCAAATCTGGTAGAATGAAAATGGGGAGAGATGCCCAATCAAAAATTGTAAAATATGATAAGAAATTTGAAATAATAACAATGTGAATAATTTATAGCAACTCCCAATATATATAACCCATTATCCATGTAGTTTTATAGTCCATATAAGACATATAATATTTCTACATAAGTCCTACATAATGGAGATATGCAAATGTAACAGAATGTACGCCCCCCATAAGCAAAATTCAAAATAGAATGTTATTGCATAGAAATTGTACATGGGTGAAAATTTGGAGAAAACAGGATGAAATAAAAATTAAATAAAGTCAAATTGTTTAAATCTGCTAAGACGTATTACAAAAAAAAATTGTACAGGGCTTAGTGAACATTTACCTTGCAACTTGTAGCTTTGGACAATGTATAATATTCAAACTCCTTGTAGCTTTGGACATTAAACACTTACCAAATGAGGGGATAATTTCTTGTTTTGAAAATTTTTGTATATCTTTCATGATCAACTACCACTAGTGTAAAAAATCTGATAAGAAAAACAAAAAATGTAATGAAATTCCACGGTAAATTAAAGAACCTATGATAATGTTTAAATCAATACAAAATCTCAAATTCAAATCATGTGTCACCTCTTACCATTATAATCTCTACTTGAAGAGGCATGGTGGAAAACTCTTTCTATACACATGTCATTGAGTTTGATACTTCAATGTGAAGTTTGGTATTTCCAATAGTCTGCATGAAGTTGTAAACATATACAAGTCAATGATTTGGGTAAAAAATTATGGAAGTTATGGTCTATTATATTCAACATGGAGATTTTGTTTCAATAAGTTCATGTACAAAACTCAAACATCAATTTAATAACCATGAAACAAAATTGACATATAAAATAGAATTTATATCCCCTGTAGCAAAAAATAAGCAAACTCTTTTAATTCAATAATAAACAACATTTAAATCTCCCATAAACCAATTCAAATTGACTTTATGTTGGGGCAACCCTTCATATATACT
The DNA here is from genome assembly GCA_949130495.1 of Sambucus nigra. Classification (NCBI taxonomy): domain Eukaryota; kingdom Viridiplantae; phylum Streptophyta; class Magnoliopsida; order Dipsacales; family Adoxaceae; genus Sambucus; species Sambucus nigra. The sequence continues at coordinate 765,224,630 of OX422207.1, forward strand.
CACTGGGGTAGCCCTGCCTATATACTCGAATTATCTGTAACACCCCAAGACTTTTGAGACTAAGAAATAAATATTGGGAAAAATAAAATTTAATTTAAATTGGAGAATTTTAACATTTGGGAATTTAAGTCCAAAAATAGAGGAAATTTTAAAGTATTCCGGATGATGATTTTGAGGGTACCATTGATCCCGTAAGGGTCGAGATAGTCAAAATGACCGTCATTGAGTTTTATTTCGGCTCCTGAATATTTTTAAGTCAGTTTGACTCGAATTAGAGTAAACGAGTCATTTAAAGCGTCTATTAACATTTAAAACTGGGTTTATTGTTTTAAAGGATTTAAGGCTTACGGATCAAGCCTTTATCATTTAGAGAAAAAGAGAAAATTCCCTAGAGGGAGAAAGAAGAAGAAAAGAGAGAGAGAGGAAGAAAAAGCTTGGGGATTTCCGGCTCAAACGCGTCATCAAGGACGATCCAACCTCTACAAATCTGAGGCAAGTGTTTAATCTTTCTAAATAGCTATTTGTGTATTTCATTTCATAATTTGTGGGTTAAAGAAATGGATTTTTGGGTATTAATATCAAAACCTAGATTTTTAGGTTTAATCTTGAAATCAATGTTTAAACATGGATTTAATGGCATAGAAATGGTTGGGATCAACTTTGGGTTGATTAATGGGCTTAAAATCATGATTTGATGAAGGTTTGGGGGTTAGAATGAAAAATTTAGGGTTTAGAATTCGTGGGTTTTGATGAAGAAGAAAACCCCTTTCAAAATTTGCAGGCCCGAATCGATTCGCCCCCTTAAGCGAATCGATTCGGTATGGGAAATTGGCAGGTCTGCATTGACCAAATCGATTCGGACACAAGCCGAATCGATTCGGCCTGTGGAAGAAGCCCAGGTCTTTGTACCCGAATCGATTCGCCTTGGAGGCTGAATCGATTCGCTAGTACAAATCGATTCGGAATAGGGCCGAATCGATTTGGAAACAGGGCATTTACGGGTATTTTCTCCATAGTGATTCCAAACCCTTTTTGGTTGGGTTTATTAATTTGGGGGCCTTCTATTATGATGTAAGAGACATGTTCTTGGAGACATATAAGGAGTTTCCCACATATTAGGATTTTGGGGACTCCTTAGGGTAACTTGGGAGAAATGTATCCATGTATGTATTAGAGTTACATATGGTGATTGTGGGGAAACCTCATAGAGGTTGGAAATACCAATTTTAGATATAAAGGTATAAATATGATGTGAAGTTGAGAGCTCTTAGAGAGTGAGGGGTCTCATATCCTTAGACATATTTAGACTAAGGAAAAATTTATAACTCAATGGGAGTAAGGGTTCATAAGATAAATTATACCATAGGTGAAATTGGGAATGATTGGGATCGTACTATCGACTAGAATAAGCGGTGGCACAAATTCTAGTTAGGATAGTTTACACGAAATTATGGGGATATGACCATTGAGATTCCAATACTTGAAACGAGGTTGGAATAATTTGAGGTTTTAGACTATTAAGTCATTGATGTGCCTATGGTTAAATAGTACTAACGGAAAATATGTACTTTAAAGATGGATGAAATGTGTAGTGATGGATTCCTACACAAACTCTTGGGTGATAACCCTAATGTTGAATATATATATGTATAGATATATACATATGGTTTTGGGAGACTATTCATCATAGGAAAAATGATTGAATATGTTTCAAGTGAGGGATTGTATTCTCATATCAAGGTAAATGATATGAGTTTGTCGTGACGGCTTGTATATTGAGGATTTATGTATACTTATAGCCGGGTTTGTTTATCTTATACATATGAACGAGAACTAGTTTATATATATATAGATATATGGATATGTGAATATGTGTATATATATATATGTCTGTATGCATATAAAAATATAGATATATTAATGTTGTGGACATACATGGTATGGATGTTTAAACCGTATATGATGGTTTACTATTTGATCATATGATAGGATCATATGGATGTATGTATATTGCGCATGTGAGCGATATATATACTTATGTGGTTAAGCATACCCTGCTCATGCTATCATTGGGAAGTTTCCGCACCGAGGGTGAGCATCCTGACATATAGAGCAGGGTGTGGATATTCCCCAGGTCATAGTCGTCCGGTTTGTTATTATACGATAGATATATTTTGGGATGAGACGTGGTGGGTATGTTTCGTCTCATTGCCAGTGGAGCTATGACCGCTTCCCGGGACGTCGTGTGTGTGAGTTATCACGAGGTGGGTGTCGTTGATCCCCAGTTGCTACGTGAGTCGGGCATTGGGAAGATGATAGCATTGATGCAGTTTTATCGGCGATATATATAGTCGGGTGGATTATGTGCATGTCCATTGTACATCAGATATTATACGTACACTTGGTCATGGGTATGGATGATTGGTATATGTATATATATGGTGAGCATAAAATACCTATATATATATATATATATATATATATATATATATATATATATATATATATATATATATATATATATATATATATATATATATATATTTATATATCCTATAGATGAAAGGATATAGAATTTTGGTAAAGTACATCTTGGATGATTATGGTGTACTAGATTGATGGGGGTTGATGTATCGCATTTAAGGAATATTTCGGTTACATCACCCCAAGGATAAGATTGGAGATTTTAGTTGTAGAGGTAGTATTATATTGTATATATGGCATTATGTATCTCTAGGATCGACATTGTCAAGGAGTAGTGTAACAGGGTGGTTCCTTGTTTGGATTTCGCTTTGCGAGACACCCCACGCATGAAACGCAGTGCAGTATTGGAATTGGAGAAAAGTTCTGCCAGTTATGGTATGCACGGCATTATGGATCTCTATGATCGACATTGTCAAAGAGTAGTGTAACGGGGCGGTTCCTTGTTTGGATTTCGCTTTGCGAGACTCCCCACGCCCGAAATGTAGTACATTGTTGAGAGTAGAGAGAAGTTCTGTCGATATTTATGTGTGACATGATGGATCTCCAGGATCGACGTTGACATGGAGTAGTGTAACGGGGTGTTTACTTGTTTGGATTTCGCTTTGCGAGACACCCCACGCACGAAACACAGCGCAACTTTGAAATTGGAGGGAAGTTGTGTCAATAATGATGTTTCATGCTTATTAATTAGAAATTTAAATTATATGTTTCAACCCAATTGCATATTGGGTAATTTATTAAATTATAATTGGTTAAAGCATAAACCGGAATCCACTAAGCCTAATAAGGAACATATGATTGAAAATAAATACTTAATTGTTTTTAGAAAAGGGGGTGGATTCTTGGGGTAAGATAGGAAGGTAGATCTCGTGGGTCTAGGCTAGGCCTATGATGAGTTAGGTTGTCCTAATTATAATGGGGGTAATTTAACTAAAACTTGAGGACGCGAATAGGTGCGCGCCTTTAGATGCGAGGTGAGTTGGGGTTCCACGAGAGTGCGATTCCACTTTAATTATGAGATAAGTGCACCAGTAATTATTATGCACGATTAAAACACTTGCTAAATATTTTTCACAATCGGGACTCTGACCCGTTTACTTTTCTCTCCTGCCTGTATATATATATATATTATTACAGGTATCCTACCGCATGGATGCCGGATGACCTTCTATCCAGAGTCTTGGGAGCCGTGACAGGTGCGGACTGTTGCGGGATGTATCTTGTAGCCGCTTCCTACTTCTTTAAAATTCTAGGTAGGATTCATGTTGTATATCGGGTTTGTACCCAAGGGATATTTATATACATGTTTATATTTATTCCATTTCAGTCATTGTATTGGCTGTGACCCGATAACTTATTCGGGTCTACTTTTTGTGGTACATACGGTTGTATTTATTTATTTCATTTTTTTCTTATAGCATTTCATTTATCTAGTTCTTTCATGCATCTTTCGTTATTAGTAGTGTTAGTTGGTTATCTGTTGCACATTTTATTTAATTTTAACATCTCGCCTATATGATATCGGGTAGTTAGTCCTATATTATATAGTACCGGCAGTTGATGTTGAGACTGGACCATCTGAAACTCTTGATTTAATATAGTATAGGGCTGGCCACCCGTTATTATTTTAGGCGGGGTGTTACATTATCTTTGGGGGCATCCCTGCTTAAACAAACATAAATCCTCATTCACAAATATATTTTTCGTAGAACAAGCACATTTGGACTACAATAAAACTACAAATAGATACAATTCAACAATTATGCACTTATCAACCACTAAACTATAGCATCATAACAAGAACAATTTATGAAGTAAATTACATCATTCAAGCGATGGATCAATATTTAATTGATTATTCTATATTTATCCCATGAATCCTCTTGGATCAAAATTAAACTTAAACAACAGCATGTGTTTCTCAAACTTGTCCAGTAGCAGTAGCACCACGTGCAACACTAGAAACATCGATTCCACTTATGATAATATTCCTAGTACCTCATGCCTAAGGACTGTATAATTTTTGGGCCTAGTAATTCTCAGATTGGATCTCATTGGTTATGTAGGCATGGTTGGTAATAGGCAAGTAGTAAAGGCCACTTTAGGTATTGTAGTAGGCGATACCATCCCCACATCAGATTGGGAGAAAGTCAAGGGAGAATTTATGAACAAAACCGTACCCACCATACAGCTAAAACTATATTTCCAGTAACAGGTGCAGTGCTAAAATATAAAACATAATAAAGGAAAGAGAACCAATGTGAAATTAAAGTGTGAAACTACTCAAATGTCACATCACTTCTTCAGATGCATCACTAACAGTCATGAACTGGTAGACAATTAAATCTAACTGTAAGAACATATTTTCTATCATTTGCTCATAGCTTAGGCTCGCATTTTTTTTTCCCTATCTCGTTACCATTTGACTCGAGCTGTCACAAATAACTGAATTTCCATCGTCTCCAAATTCAAGATGATCTCTAAATTACAAAGGTATATAATAATATAGGATTTTGAATTCATTTACGTTTATATTGGGATATGTTTTTATTCTAACAAATCGAGGAATTTTTCCCTTTCTCAATTTTTTTTGAAGTTTGGCATCTCATTTAAATAAGATGGGATTCTCAAACTAATCAGATATTTTTTCGTTCAAAGTCTCGTTTGAAGTCTACGTTGAACGAACATATGATGTGGGCATACTGGTGTACTATTTTGCAATGTTTGAAGCCTATTTAAAGCTTGCTTAAATGAGATAGTCATATCATTTCAATGAACTTTCTTTCATTTTAACGAGATGCTATTATCATTCGAATGAGCCTTGTTTTTGTTCGAATGAGTAATGTCGCCTTGAATTTTGTGCCGACTTATAAATACCTTCTTCATATAGTTTTTCAAAGAGACTTTTGCAAAAACAATTTCTACATAGCTAGTGCAAAAGTTCTCACTTTATTTATGTCTAAAACACCTTTTGATTCACAAATCATCACTCCCAAATATATATATTTGAATCCTTTTGAAACCTTAAATTCGTTTCATATCCAAGTTACTCTTATGGAGAGATCTTATTCACTGTTGATCTTGTGGTTCTCGAGGGGATCACTGCAAAAGGAAAATAACCGCCACATGTTGACGACTCAAGAGAGATTCATATTCTTTTGAGGTTTTGTAAGTTGTGTCTTGTAAAACTCTAAAGTGCTTAATGAAAAAAGGTTTTACCCCCAAGGGTTTTGTTTCTCATATTGTCGTGTCCTTTTATTTTCTTTATGACCTAGATTCTTGTCTTAGGATAAGAAGATAAAATTTGGATATTGTGTGTATTGGACATTAAATTATATAAATAATCCATTAAGATCGCAAGCGCACTCTCAAATTGGTATCAGAGCATGTTGCACAAAATTAGAGGGTGATATTTTTCCCAAATATATTTTTCTCTTTGATTTCATTTTTTTTAAATTTCTAATCTTTGAAAAATTGAATTTTAATGGAGAGTTTGTATAATCGAGTACCCATATTTGACGTTACAAATTATGCATACCAGACGGCTAGGCTGAGGTTTGCTTTAATGGCCATAGATGAAAAAGTTTGGTAGTCTGTGAAAGAGGGTGGACACCTCCCACTATCACAGTTGACAATGTCATCGGCCTTAAACCTATCTCATAGTGGGCAGAGGAAGAATTTAATTGGATGAATTTCAATTCCCACGGTTTAAGTGTTATCTCATAAGTCGTCAACCCTGACGAGTTCCGCTCCATTATGACGTGCACCACTTTTAAAGAAGCTTGGTATATCCTCCTGCTCACTCATGAGGGTACCAATACTGTTAAAGCTTATAAGATACAGAATCTCACCACATAATTTGAAACAATCACAATGCTTGAATATGAATCTTTCGATGAGTTTTATGCACGAATTTCTTACATAGTTAACTCGAGTTTCAATTTAGGTGAGAAATACCCGAGACGCATGTAGTTAAGAAAATCTTAATATCGCTTCCTGCCCCCTTTATTCTGAATGTTAATGTTCTTAATTTCCTAGGGATCTTAGACACTCTTACGTTAGAAGAACTTATAGGAGATCCTCAAACATACGAGCTAGATATGTTAACTTAAATAGTTAAGCCCAATGATAAGGGGGTTGCACTTAAATCCCAATGTAAAAGGAGAGAGGGAGCGTCTAAAAAGAGAGAGTAAGTGTCATTCAATTCATAGTTTGATTATGATTTAGATTATTTGGCCCTTTTGCTAAAAGAAATGAAAAAAATTATGAAACTCAAAAAGAAAAATTCTCCAAAGATAAGAAAAGTTTTGAGAAAGATAAAATATTTTAATGGGGTGAGAAAAAAATTGAAAAAGTAAAGAGAGAGTAAGTGTCCTACTATTCGGAGTTTGATCATGATTAAGATGATTTGGACCTTTTTGCTAGTAATTTGAAGAAATTGCTCAAGATTGAAAGGAAAAATAATTCCACAAATAAGAAGAGTTTTAAGAAAGATAAAAAATTTATAATGAGCAAGAAAAAATTTGAAAAAGAAAAGAAATATTTCCCAAAGAAATATGAGGAAAGATGTTATGAGTGTGAGGTAAATGGTCACTCACGAGTGTCCGACTAGGCTAAAACATCATGGGGAAAGAAAAGATGCCTTTAACATCACGCTTAGTGATATTGAGGTCAAATCGATGATTTTAGGAGAAGAATCATCGCATGGATGTAACCTCACTGCATTCATGGCTAGTCATGTTAGTTCATCTAATGCTCCTCACGAAGATAAGGAAGATACTATACATGAATTGATCGACGATGAGTCCAGTTGTTCTAAGGAGAGTGAAGGATAGAATGGTTTAAGTAAGAGTAAGAGTGACCCTCAGTGCGCCTATGACCAGCTCTCTGCTCAATCCCTTAAAATAAAGAAGAAAAACAAAGGGTTAGATATTATAGTTTTAGTGCTAGAGAAAGAATTGAGAGGAGTGAGAGAAAGTGAGTCCTTGGTGACAGAAGATTTGGGAGACAGAGTTTTTTTAGTTGAGAGACAGAACGAGGACTTGACAAACAAGGTGTCTAGTCTTACTAGAGATCTCCAAGCATTCATGGAGACTCATGAGAAACTTGAATCCCTTTTATCCCAACTCGAGAAAGATATCAAACGTGCTCGGGAGTTCAAGGTAACTATCGAGTATACATCGAAGACGGTAGGTAAGATGATCCTCGACCCCCTTCAGGAAACATCGAGAGGCGAGGAATAGTTTATGAAGGTACATCCACTTCCCATGCTGCACCCGAGTTGATTCCCGACTTTGTGATGGACCTTTATGGACCTCCACAATATACACCTTGGCTGCCTAACCCACCTAGAAGAGTTCAACCTATAAAAGCAAACCGAGGTAGACCCAAACCTTTCTATGTTTGCACTTTTTGCAAGAGAAAAGGTCACCTTAGAGAGTTTTGCTATAAATTAGATATAACTAGTCGTACACATACTAATGTACACCATTTTATCGACTTTGTTAATCTTAGGGAGCAAGTTGTATTTCTAGTCGCGACTTCGCATAGTTCTGTGACACCTCGCCTTTTAAAATAACGGGCGACCAGCCCCCTGATCAAGAAAAATAAGAGCCTCATTCATTGCATCACTATCGAAGTTCAACTAATTACTAACCACCTATTAGTTCAACAAGTTGTGCCAAATTTTAATCTTGAATTCATCATACAATTCAACATAAACCCATGCACAAAACTATATAATCAATCACACCATTAAAAATCTAAATTCGGAAGTATATTAAAACAAAATATTGAATAAACCATCGGTTACTAAAATCCAATACAATCATTTGAACTAAATGAAATAAAATAGAAAATAAATAAGTCTGACAACGAGACAACATACCCAACTAAAAGTGAGGAGAGATCCTAATCTAGGATAGAAATAATGGAAGCGTCTACACCAAATAGTGAAAAATATCATATCAGCTGCAGTTACGTGATCCCGAAAAGAAGTGGCATCCTCTCCCTTGTGGCTGGACAGCTTAATATTTTTGAATTTTTTTGACACTCCCCAGAGCCCAAAATCTTTAAACATATTTAGAAAGTGTATAGATTGAAATAATGAATATGTAAAGCAACTTTCCATATTTAAATTGGTAGTACACTCGCATGAGGTAATCCTTACCCCTCATCTAATGTGTGCACCTAACGTATACTCTTAACCCTCCTAGTTATACCCTTGCCCAAATATCATGTCTACCCTTAGTTCATGTAACACCCCGCGCACCCGATAAGAGACACGCGATGTGCTACTATGATAAAAACTAAACGACAACCATCAACAATAAGTATAGAGCATCTATATTCCATAATTTAAATATAACAAATCCATAAATTATTACACTTCTACAATAATTACAATAATGTTTCTCTAAAAATACCCAATTCTCCAACTAATGACACCGCCAATTTATTCATTAACAAATAAATCTACCAATCCATGCTCTAAAATAAACCTCCAAATAAGTCTTAGTGTCCCAATCCATGCTAGCCTGCCACTAAAGAAAGTACAAAAAAGTACATAATATGACAGGAATAGAAAGTACAATCCATGCTAGCCTGTCACTAATTAATCGTAACAATAGCACGCTTAATTATGTACTTTTAATAATTTATTAGAAAGCATGCTAGCCTGCCACTAATTAGTGGCAGGCTGAATAAATCGTAACAATACGAATCTGCATTTACGAATCAAATGTAATACTCAAGCATTGTACCAATATTAATTTCTCAACAACATATCAATGGGTTACTAGGCCTCACCTCACCTCCCCTTGGCATTCTCAACCCATATATCGGGTTTTGGACGATCGGCGGGTGCCCATTCTCCGTGCCATATTAAAACCTCATGACACGATGCCCAAATCAACAATTCAATATCTCAATGAATCAACATAATAGATTCCAACAATTATTTTAGAATTTTTCAATGAATATCACAATTCAAGATGAGTTTAATTAACACATGAATACACGGAATACTCTCAAGAGAACTTAGGATCATATTGTGTAAGTCCCGTACCACAAAATCATCACATATATTTTGCCTCAAAAATCATATTGAACAGTCATGTGCCCCTTGCGAAAAATGGTATAAGTCGCGTTCTAGCCCAACACAAAATAACCCTAAATAGGCCTCCAATATATGGTTGAATGATGAAGGAAATAAGGCTAGGGTTTGTAGTTGAAAAGGAATAATTTTGGAGAGGCCTTCTAGTTGAAAAGTTGATGAAAAAATGATTTTAAAAGGGAATATATATTTTTGAGAGTCCTCGAAACATATATATATATATATATTCGACCGTCCAATCGAGCTGATAATTTTTTTGCAGCTTCTTCTCGTCTTCAGCTACTACGCCCCCAAATTTCAACCAATTCCAATGGTTCGATCGTCCGAAATGTTTTTTTTAGTGTTTGTATCTGATTAGAACTCGTTTCTTAATCAAACTACTACTCATTTATATCTCACAACAAATTCATGGCTTGGCTTTTAAAATCAGTTTTTCATCAACTTTTCAAGTAGAAGACCTCTCCAAAACTATTCCCTTTCAACTACAAACCCTAGCCCTATTTCCTTCATCATTCAACCATAGACTGGAGGCCTATTTAGGGTTATTTTGTATTGGGGCTAGAACGTGACTTAGACAATTTTTCATGACAAAAACATGATCGTACAATCTGATTTTTTAGGCAGAATATATGTCATGATTCATGTAATGATTTTGAGGTATGGGACCTACAAAATATGCTTCTAAATTCTCTTGAGAGTATTCCGTTTTTTCACGTGTTTTTTGAACTCATGTTTAATTGTGATATTCATTGGAAAATTCTAAAATAATTGTTGGAAGCTATTATGTTGATTCATTGAGATATTGAATACTTGATTTAGGCATCGTGTCATGAGATTTTAATATGGCACGGAGAATGGGCACCCGTCGATAGTCCAAAATCCGATATATGGATTGAGAATGCCAAGGGGAGGTGAGGTGAGGCCTAGTGACCCATTTATATGTTGTTGAGAAATTAATGTTGGTACAATTCTTGATTATTAAATTTGATTCGTATATGCGGATTCGTATTGTTACGATTTATTTAGCATGCTATTTATTTTTGAGCATCTATTCATGTCATATATGTACTTTTCTGTACTTAATTTAGTTGTAGTCTAGCAAGGATTGGGACACTAAGACTTATTTGGAGGTTTATTTTAGAGCATGAATTGGAAGATTTATTTTTTTGATGTATAAATTAGTGGTGTGATTAGTTGGAGAATTGAATATTTTGAGAGAGACATTATTGTAATTATTTTGGAAGTGTAATAATTTATGGAATTGTTATATTTAACTTATGGAATATAGATTCTCAATACTTATTGTGGATGGTTGTAGCTTAATTTTATCGTAGTAGCACATCGCGTGCCTCTTTTCGGGTGCACGGGGGGGGGGGGGGGGGTATAGTTCATTAATTATCTTTCACAGCTGCTAATTAATATATAATTAAATCATCACTATTCCATATATAATTTTTCTCCAGTCATTTCATTCCACAATCATATTTATAATTTATTACTTTATTTCCAATAACGGTCAATAATTTTTTAAACCGTAACTGCTTACAATTAACCTGTATACTTGCCCACACAAAAACATACATAAATAATAATAAAATAAGCACACATATGTCTCATATAGACTACATCCTTCAGAGTAATAACTCACCAAATGCAGTTCTCTACAATGTTATCATTATCCAGTACAGGCTCACATCATCCTGTTTACCAGAGGTCAGACTCTCACACCGACTTGGTAAAATCGCAAACGTTCTTAAGGTGGTCATTGTCCCTCGAAATTGTATCATAACCATACCCACAATTACCTCACTATGAATAAATCACACAAACACAAGCATGGCGCTACGACCTAGGGTCGATATTTAGCCCACTAAGATTTGCCATGGAAGATCACCCACATCGCCCGACCTCCGCTCATAACACTATATGGGTATGTTTCATCTAAATATCGTACACACACATATCATTATATTTCATATATATGTATTGTCTCAATATCCGTATATACATAATCACATTAATCGACTAATGTATGCCTATCACCTGAAGCATTAGTGTAATAAATCGTGTCTATCCTCGACTCTTATTTAATTAAATTCTTCTCTTAATTAAATAATTAACCTTACTTCTCATCACTGAATTTTAACGGACTTTCCCAACAGCCCTAAAATTCATACTCGAAAATCACTCTATACGATTACATATCTTACGACCCAAGTACTTTATCTCTTAAATACCCTATGTATCTAATTTGAGTCAATGCTTGTCTACCCAAAATTTCACTTACTGAACGTAATATCTAGAAGTTTTAAAAATCATTAACTTGACCTCAATCTCAATAAATGTGGATTTATATTAACTAAATTAATATATCCATAAGATTTTGTAATCGTCCAAAACATAATCATGCCAAAGATAAAATACATCCCTAGATTACCAACCAAAGATTTTGGTCTCGTACACCCTTACGTTTAAAATTCATAACTAACTAACAAATCTGAAAAGAAAGATATTGGAGGTTACGCATTCATAATGAAAAGATCTATAATTCCATGACCTGGCCACGCAGGGGAACCGAACTAGTTCGGCGGGGGGCGAACCGGTTCGCCCCTTGAATTCTGCAACACGGACCTGCTATGATTTTATCACGGGTTTCTCCAAATTTCCACCCATAAAATGCATCCAAACATCATTCCAAAGTAATATAATGTCATCCCATCAATTATTATCATGAATACATATAATTGATTAACTCTAATCGTCAAAAACTAAATTAAATCATGGCATTTTCATCATTCTTTGTCCAACATCAATTACATCATAATTTCTAATAAAAATCCCAATTTCAGGATCAAGGTCTCATCTTTTTCAATTCATGATAGTGTTTTTCTAATCAAGATCAATATATCTGACATTTATTTATAATTTTCTCTAATCATTAACACTTTTCATGCAACAATATCATAAGAGCATAGTCATATTTATCGTTCTAAAATTTCCGTTATTTTTCATATAAGTTCCACAGCCAAATTAGGTTTATTTGTCTACCTTTTTTATATGGATCATAACAATCAATAAAAAAAAAGTTAACATGCTTGCCTCTTTCTCTGGAATAGACATGGATCTTCTTCTTTGTAGGGTCGATCAAGTCAAGAACTCCAATGTTTTTCTCCCTCTTTTCTCCCAAAATAACTCTCGGAGGTTTTTATGTGTAAAGTGATTGCCTCCTAGCACTAATCACTTATTTAAACCTCTTAATCATGAATTTTTATTAACCCCTTAATATAAAATTACTTAAATGCCCCCAATGGTCCCCGGCTAGTCTAAAATGTTCCTAGTAACCAATCTCTACTCCGGGTACTTGATTTTGACTATCTCGACCCATTTCAGATCATCCATGCACTAGAACTCACCATATGAGTCGCCTATCATCAATTTACTACCGTATTCCCAACAACACCCCACACGGATGTCCCGAATAAGATCTTGTTTATCCGTCGCTTTTCCCACTTATGATGTAATTTAAAATGATACAAATTCATTTACTTATAACACAAGTAAATATAATGTCATATAAATATTAATCCATTTCTCATTAATTAATAAATATTTAAATTCACTTTATTTCTCAAATTATTTAAATTACTATAACACGTGTAATTTAGATATTCTTGGGAATACAAGGTGTTACATACTCCCCCCCCCCCCCCCCCCCCCCGGCAAAGAAATTTTATCCCAAAATTCAGATATGTCTCGCACCAAAAACTTTGGATACTTACTCACACGACATCCAAACGTACTCAAAATCATCTCGTGATAACATTTTGATTCTTTCATTATACATTCACTAGTGGTACCATCCTGACTGAAGGCCTACTCATTATGGCTTAGGAGTAACAATGAGTCAACTCAATCCATTTCATACCGATATACTCCATCATTCGAAAGGTTTCACTTATATAGTGAAATGTAAAACTATCTCGAATTCGCTAACAATGCTTCAAACGATAAGCCTATGCTCCACTAAGTCTGTCATCTCAATGTTGGAAAAGGCCTTACTTCCCTAGGTGCCAATATCTCTTGTTCTCCAAATCCCATGCATCCTCTAATGGAGAAAAATACCCATAACAATTTATGACCACTCATGGCATTCTTTTAACTCTTCAGTTCGTGACGACTTAATCATTATGACGTTTCTGATCTATAAGAAAACAACTTTGATTAACTCAATCCCTGCAGACCAACTCTAAATTGCGTCTGTCCTACGGAACTTGTTATCTCCCCACCCTTAAATAACCACAGGGTGGACAATAAGGCCTCCCGCCTCAACTATCAAAAGACATCTTTCTAATAATATCTGGTACGAGTTGTTACATGCCACTCTTCCAATGGTAATTTCTCCTTTCAACCACCTTAGTGTCTAGAATACGCATTTCTCACCTTCTTCAACCTCCTAGTAACTTTTTCCATTTATTCCTCGATTTACGGGTAATATGCCTTACTCAAACGAAACTCCATATCCACTAGCTTCTGATAACCAAACTAGAAGTGGGACACAATGATCTTATTTTGATCCACACTAATGTTGGGAGGCGCTTCATGCCGGTTCATTATCTTCCTTTAATGAATTGATGGGCACACTTCATAATAGTGTAATTCACCCAAATAAATAATAATTCCTCCATCTCAGACAGCCAATTCCACAAACCCAAAGGAAATCTTTCTTTTTTCGCGATTTTGGTAACCCCATAATGAACTTTATTCCTTATGCCTACCCATTTATTACTTAAATCACAAAGTATTATGAAATTTCTTGTTGATTGCCTTCGACCAACTAGAATTCTTCATCATGTCTCACTCCACACCGATTCACAAGATCAACATCCTACGTCAAGTGATAAATCTTACTCCTTTTCTTGGGATATACCTAAACCGTGACCCATGAATCTGCTTTGAAATTGCGCACTTCATGAGTCTGTGTCATCGGTGAAATCAACATCCTATTTATGCACAAGCTACCCTCAGAACTTAGCTGAGAACGACTCTGCTCTACTCCCTAATTATTGGACCCTCCCTTTGCCAGAGAGAACCCTCGCCTGTATCTCTCCAGTCTTTTGACCCATTTCTTATGTGATAAATCTCCTTGTTGTACACATATCTGGACTATCTATTTCCTCCATGAGATTTAGTCCATCTTAATTTTCGAATTCTACTTCTAACTTACCAATATGGATACATTCAACACATACATTTCCACATTTTCTCATTGCAAACCATACTGAAAATCCAACTAACTATGGTTCCCATGCACCCTATATCCCGGGCATAGCTGCACAATAATTCTAAATGTAACATATTTATATCAAACTTGTCCTTATATACTTATCGTGACTATACCGTAAGGTTATACTCAATTACCCTACTAATCGTAACTTAATTATTCTTGATATTGCCCCCACTAATCCACCGTGGTACTAACGTTCCACAATGCTTCCTACCCAACACTATCCGTCTCCACTAGCCTAAAATCATCAAATAACCCTCAACTCATAGTTTTATCCACATACACGTGCAATAACTAAAGTACTAAGTCCACTCCCTAATGACCACATATCTCCCAACTCTCGATGATCAATAAGGTTCATATATGGGGCATCTAGTAAGTGAAATCCAAATAATACTCTACTACCTAGCATTATCGATCATCGAGATCCGTAGGCCCAAAACTCATAATCGGGACACCCCAAATCCTATCCCGAGATGTATAAGCCTAATCTTCAACTCCCATGTCTCCAAATGAGTCATACTATATTGCGCTCGCACCATCACTAAGTCCCCAACTCTAAATGAATAGCAAGCTTAATATCTTCACTCAATGGTAAATCCTATATCTCTTGAATCTCTTCAGTATAGTCCTTATACACCGGGATCATTTATAATAAGACAATTATACTCCTAAAAATGTCCCCTACAATATAAAATATACGCGGGCTCGACCTTCTTGCAAGAAGAGACATCGCAAAAATAACACATTTTGTCCTGGAATAGCAAACATGATAGCCTTACTGTAACCATCCACTATCTCTCAACCATCGCTAATCATCCATACCCAGAACATCATCAAACTCGATTAACATATATAAAGTCTTCGTTTGATATCTTGGGCTGTGAAAAGCTCGAAATTGTCAAAAATATATTTTTACGCATAATCAATGGCAATCATTACCTTTTTTGAAATTGGCATGACACCATGCATAATTTAGAGTAAAATTTAAAATTAACCCTTATATTTGGGGTCATTCAAATGTGTTAAAATTTGCAATGATAATCTTGATTTTTAGTAATTGATGCAATTAAACCCAATGTAACATCATTATTAGGAATATTTATGGAGATGTTCAATTCGAGACCTGTGTGGAATCTTAAAGGGAAAATTTACAAAATTAGATGATAAGTTAGCACCACGTGGAAAAAAATCTTACAACGTATCTAATTAATAAAAACATTAAAAATGTCAAAAAATGAGACCAAATCATTTTTAGTTCTCCTCCAATTTTACCAACTCTCTCGAGCTCTATTTATCTCACACCATCTGACTCCATCCTATCATTTCCCCCCACCCCCACCCCTCTCTCTATCTATGTTCCCCACCCTAATAACACATACACACAATTGGATATTCATAAAATGAATTTTAACATTTGTAATTCAAGAAAACAAAATAAAATATCCTTTAATCTGACAATTGGTACTCTAAAGCTATTAGTGATGCAATTATAAGAACGCGACACAAATATTCCTACATTCGAGTATTACCGAGATGATATATAAAGTATAAAATAATCAACACTCAACTAAATCAAGAATTAATAACATTATGGTGGGTAGGGGAGGGATGGTGGTAGTAGTGGAAGACGAGATGTAAGGTGAAGGGGGAGCAGGGAGGTGAAAGGGTGGAGAAAGAGATGGGAAGGAGAGTGACCTTTTCCCCTTTTCTTATTATCGTTTTGAAACTTTAATTATTTCAATATTAAAAAGTGATTTTTTTGTATAAGCGCTATATGTTTGGTGAAGAAGTCACCATCTCCCTCAATGTTCCTAACTAAAATATAAAATTTGATTTTATTGCATCTTTTTCACACATCGGGGAAAAAATAACCACTTTTATAACATTGCATCAAAAATTGAAAATGATCTAGGGTTAATTTTATTTTTCCTCATATTTTACCAATTTTTCATGTCAACCGTTTTCTTTTCTTTTGCCTTGAAAATGGACTAGTTCTCCACTTTGGGAAATGAAAAAAGATGCAAAAGTCTCATAATTCAAAAAAGGTATAAAATGGGGTTATACATTAGTTTATGTGTGTTTTTGTGTGCGCATTCGTGTGTGTGTCTATATATATATATAAGCGCGAGAACACTCGTAAAGGGTGATATTAACAAAAAACTGCAACACCAATTTTAAATTTTGGAAGTGACTTTTAAACTGATTTTATATTGTTTATCTTAAGCATGCAATTATGTGATAAAACAGATAAATTCAAACCATGCAAATAACTCAGGCCAAGATTCAGGAAAAAACCCCAAAGGGAAAAACCTTTATTCACTTAGAAATTTACAAGAGAGTCGATTTACAGATTACTTGATCGCTCACAAGAATAACGTGTTATTGTTCGAAAATCTCTAAGGAATAACTATGATTCTCACAACAGTCACATGATCGCAGTCCTCCGAATTATCCTCAGCCTTCGTCTTCAGCAGTGAATCCTCATTGGTATCACAAGTCAGCAATGGAGAACCTCTCCACCAAGGTGTATGCAATAGATACAAAACTTTCTAGGGTTCTAAACTAATGCACAAGAATAATATTCAAGGGTTTCTTTTTTGTGAATTCAAAACGTGTTTTCCAACAAAAAACTTGAAGAAATTTTGCACCAGATATGCGAAAACATATTTACAAAATTCTTAAACAAATTCAATCACGAAACAGGTATTTATAAAAAAAAAACTTAAGTCGGTCGGGTCGTTCAAATGACATCTTGATCTCGTTCAAATGACGTTAAAAAAAACAATGTGATCTCGTTACATGAACTGCTTCAAGCGACCTTCAAGCGACATCCAATGTCGTTAGATGAACTGCATCAAGAGGCCTTCAAGCGGACTTTTGGGATAATGATAAGTCTTCAAACTTGATTATGCTTGACTTTGATTTGTAGCCAAACTCTATGCTATGAACAATGTCAGAGAAATTGTTCTTACAAATCTCCCCCTTTGGCTATTCCGGTATAAAACAAACAAATAGATCGAACAACAAATTAAAATCAAAATATCCTATTACAAATTACAAAAAGTAATAGGTCTCTTTATCTTCAAAGTTCAACTTCTTCCCTTTTCCAAACTTTGTTTTCATCTATGTATTTTGAATTCCACTTTGAGTACCTACACACATGAGACAACAAAATATACCTTCGTGACGCATCGAGTTTGAAACAAAATATAATTCATAAATAAATACTCCCCCACAATTCAAAACATCAAAACTCCACTTTAATTTTCTCTCCCCATTTGTTTTTACCAAAATAGACAAATATACAAAGAAGTAAAGGTAATAAACATGCAATACGGAGCATCACGATGACGAAAATATATCATCACAAAAAGATCTAATTCAATCATGTGTAATGATCATCTCAAAGGCAAACACAACCAACTATTTTTGAAAATTTTTAATTTTTCCAAAAAAAATGCAAAATACACTATATATTTTATGCAAAATATATCAACAAAAATTCGGCACACATATATAGGTATAAAAAATCGCAAAACACGACACAAAATGCACATAAGTTTATACACTTGCATAGTATCGATTTGCCCAAATGTGTGGAATGGAATGAATGGGTGTGAACTAGTAACAAAAGAATTATAACCCAAACACTCAAATATGCTCAAGACGTTCTAATGGACTGCAAAAATTTATCAAACTAAGCTTTAGCCTTAAGTGACAAATAAAGTTGAATTTAATGAAAAAAATACAATGCACACAAGCCTAGAATTTTAATAATTCAACAAATCAATAACGTCATGAGAAAATAAGTATAACTATGATACATTGTCATTAAGCAAACCAATTGATATTTTCATCCAAACTCCCTCAAGATAATTCTTTTCTTTTGAATGAACATATCAAACTAAAAAAATTTACCCATTTTTGGCATATTATTTTTTTTATTCCCTATATTTTTTCTCGGGCTCTTTTAAACGGTGGCTTTTACGACGTAATTATTATTCACTCGCAACCCTTTCCCGTGTTCACTCATCATTTTTTCTTATTAAACAAATTCCTCACGGGCAATGATTCTTACATGAAAAAGTCCTCCATAGTTAAATAAACATGCAGGTAACAACATTGATAGGAGAACATCTCACCAAGCTCAAATGTACATCATGAAGTAAAAATTCAATAATCTCGTGCATGTATGTGTATAGACATATACAAAGTTGAATCCATAAAGCAAGTCAATATCGAAATAACTCCATAAACATGGTTAAGAACAATCTAAGCATTTAAAATCACAACAAATATCCTAGACACGTTGAAATTGTATAGTGAATTGGATTCAAACACACCAATACCTCATACCAAATGTGTAAAACTAAAATACACAAAGAACCGAGAATCCTTTTGAATTTTTCAAAATATTTTTCAAAAATAAAATCTTTTTTTATTTTTCAAAAATATATAAAACCAAAAATCTTTTTGTATTTTTCAAGTATGACTCAATAAGGTAAAATATAATACAAAAGTACACATGTCATAACACTAGCAAACATATAACATGAATCACAACTAGCGTATGACAAACATGCGAACACAACCATCTATAAGATAGAGTAAGAGAAGAATCATGTGCTAGCGAATAAGAATCAACTAATCTATCATCTAGTGCTGTTAAAAGTGATTTCCTAACCCAAATCGATGTGTATTTAACGTGATGGGTTTCGAGAACCAAGGGAACACTAGACTTCAACTTCCTAGGACTCCTTCGAAGAACAAAATAGAAAATCCTAAGGTGACCTTTCCTACAACAATGTGAACACGTGTAAACACGGGGAACGGTACCTATGGGTTGAACTTTTATAACGTCCTTGGAATTGGTTGACCCTCTAAAACAAACAATGGTCATGGCTTTGGCAACAGAAGCATCATAAATAGATAAACCACTACCATCATTACTTGAATTTTTTAAATCCTTTTTAAACATGAAAATTTCAGATTCAAGAAAAGAATTAAACTCTTCCAATTTGAGGGACTCCATCTCTAAATTATCAATCAAATTTAGAAGGTTATCATGCTCCCCCTCAATAAAAGTAAACTTTTCTCTAAGAGTCTTCTCACATGCCTTGAAATCATCGATTAAAATATTTTTATCCTCTTTGGCACAAACACAAATCCTAGAATTTTTAAAGTGCTCAAATTCTTTAATAAAAATAGGACTTTATCATCACTCTCCTTTTGGGACATTTTAAAGTAACAAAGTCATGGTCCAAAGCAACAAATCTCTTACGATAAAAATCTATTTGATTTTGAACCATTTGAAAAAGGTCCGTAGGGGATTTAAAATGACAATTTTCTTTTTCCAAAACATTAATTCTTTTCGCAAACGTCAAATTCAAACTACTTATCATCAAAACAAGGGCAATCCATTAGGAGTAAAACAAGGCACAGGAGTGATGAAAACTCAATTACTAGAAAATTGGGAAAATAAGATCAAACACAATAAATTAGTGCAACCCGCTCTGATACCACTTATAAGTGTGAGAACACTCCTAAAAGGTGTTTTAACAAAAAATTGCAACTCTAATTTTAAATATGCGGCAGCAACTTTTAAACTGATTTTATCTTGTTTATCCTAAGCATGCAACTAAGTGAAAAATTAGGTAAATCAAACCACGCAAATAACTCAAGCCAAAATTCAGGAAAAAAACCCAAAGGAAAAACCTTTATTCACTTAAAAATTTACAAGAGTCTCGGCTTACAGACTACTTGATCCCGCACAATCATAACATGATATTCTTCAAAAATCTCGAAGGAACAACTATGACGCTCGCAAGAGTCACATGATCGCAGTCATCCAAATTAACCTAGGCCTTCATTTTCAACAGTGAATCCCCATGGGTATCACAATTCAGCAATGGATATCCTCTCCACCAAGGTGTATGCAATAGATACAAAACTTTCTAGGGTTTTAAACTAATCCATAGGGTGACTTTTTGTGAATTAAAAAAGTGTCTTTCAACACAAAACTTGAAGAAATTTTTCACCAGATATGCAAAAATGTATTTGTAAAATTCTTTAAAAAATTCAATCATGAAATAGGTATTTATAAAAAACTTGAGTCGATGGGGTCGTTCGAACAACGTCTCATGTCGTTAGATCCCAGGCATAAAATGGCTTTAAAAAACAAAACAATATTATGTCGTTAGATGAACTGCTTCAAGCGACCTTCAAACGACATCCAATATCATTAGATGAACTACATCAAGCGACCTTTAAGGAACCTTTTGGGATGATGGGAAGTCTTCAAACTTATAGATGCTTGATCACCTTGTTTGAGTGACCTGCCTATGTCGTTCTAACGACATGGCTAAATCATTTAAGTGAACTACTGAGGATTTTTGGATTCTTCTGTTTAGTACCTTCTTCGTATTAATGATCATATCATTCTATTTTTGGTGCTTATGGGTTGATGAATATGTAGTACTTAGTGATTATTCATGTTTAATCCATATGTTGCATTATTCGTTTAGTTACATCTTCTTATATTCATGATCCATCTTTTATGATTATTATTTGCTAGAAACATATTTGGTATCTTTTGATCATTATTAGCTGGTTATTTCAGGTTTATCTAGATATACGTCATTGGTTATTCTTATTCTACATATAGTGATAAATTGATTATCTTTTCATTAATTGTCTATTCGAGAAAAAATGGGGGAGAGATGTATGTGATATAGGGGAGAGTTTGTTTCATGAGCATATATGCTTGTTGCATTACACATTGGTATCATTTTTGTGATCATATGCATTCATGATTAGTTTACACGTATTGGTATCATGGTATCCAATCTTGATAATATGTCTAACAAATAATTTGATTTTGATTTTACAAATTGGTA
This sequence comes from Sambucus nigra, assembly GCA_949130495.1. Taxonomy (NCBI): domain Eukaryota; kingdom Viridiplantae; phylum Streptophyta; class Magnoliopsida; order Dipsacales; family Adoxaceae; genus Sambucus; species Sambucus nigra. The sequence goes on from OX422207.1 coordinate 765,246,411, forward strand.
TTGATATTTCATATTGGTATCATAATGCTTATATCATTTGTACCTCCATACTTCACTAGGTATTTGTCTGTTTCATGAGTGTAGGTATGCATAAGAGATTCGAGATTTATAGTCTATGTCACACTCAGACAGCTCATGCTTGTCGGACCATCATTTACTAGTCTTGTCTTGTAATTTGGATTTGAGTTTTATGGGATGGAATTTAGGCGTCACACGTCTTGATGGCGCGACTTAGGAATTTCTCTATTTTAGTTTTTTCCATAATAGTCAAAGGGGTGGATTTGTAAGGACAAAATTTTCAATTGATTCCATTGTAGTGTTTGACTTATTTCCGAAACAAAACATGTTTTTGAGTCATAGATGTGACACCCCGACTAATTAAATATCGGGTATCTACTCCTTTATTAAATTAATTCAAAATGCCAAGTTGGCTCAGTTAATAGCATCACTGTCGAAAACATTTTAATGATTACTAACCACCTAGTATTTAAAAAGTAAGTGCCAAATTTTATTTAAAGTCTGATTAACATGCAACAAGTGTAATAAAGAATAATAACACCATTCACCATAATGAAGTAAATAGAATAACCATCACATAATGTAAATAAAGTCTGGAGGAAAAACTCCTCACTACAATCCCACAACTGAAATAAGTAAACCGAATACTAAAACAATACATGCCAAAGTCTGAAAACTGTAATGGAAATGTAACTCTAATGGAAATGGGCAACATGCCCTACAACTGATAGATAATGAATCTGGAATCCAAGTGATAGAAGCGTCTACAAGCAAATCCCCGTAGCTTCCACAAACAGCTACAGCTCGTCATCAAAATGAGTATCCTATGCTTGGTGTCCTTGTGGCTGGGCACCTAAAAAGGTTTTACAAAGAAAATAGATTTGAAAGCAAACGGGTCAGAGCCCGAATGAGGAGATATTTTAAAAAACCTGCAAGTGCTTTAAAAACATTTAAAACATTAAATGCAAAGTACATGTTAGGACGTGCACTCACATGATATTCTCACCTCTCGTCTAACTGTGCACTCCTAATGTAAGTACCCATCTACAACGACACAAACCACTAGCTAAGTGACGTCATATCTAGCTAGACTGTCATAGGTCTTACCCTTATTACTCGGTTCTATTAACATTCTAACGCTCGTAATTAAATAGGGGTTTAACGTAAACTCAGATGCTCAATATGCAATATATTTCACTATCAGCTAACCCGTTATGTTTCTCGAAACAATACCGTAATTATATTCACAACATTAACATGAAGGTTCCCATTAATATTAAGAGTATATTATTTACAACATAAATATACAATACAAGCACCCCGAGAACTAAGCTACGGTGCACACATACTCTGCTATCCATCCCGGTACATCACGTACATAAGGATTACATATTCCGAATTTCTCAGGAATAGTCCACAAATAACAACATCACAAATAATGGAGGCGAACACAGTCACATCACATGGGTCACGCACATACCTACGCTCCCACGATCAGCGGACTTATTAATATCCCAATAAGTCTTTCTATGACCTATGTTCATCAAGGTAACCAGTCTAAATCCAGGCAACACAAGGATTAGAGGGCCCTAAGCGAACGCAAACCTCCCGTGATAGCAAGTATGGTAGGTATGTCATACACACAATTCATATACCAATACTAAGTAAACACACGTCTTAGTAATTTCGTAGTTTAATTGTAGTACTATTCTCATTCTAGTACCAATGTATAATTTATACACTTTATACGATTCCGGTTTATAATCATACGCGCCATAATCTATTCTCACGTCGTAGTAGACACTCACGTCTCAACCCAAACGGTTCATTGATTTAAATCACTCGTATATAATTTACTCCTCATAACAACCCAAAAGTCCCAAATCTATCAATACATCATCCAAGGAATGTTAACTCTACCCTCGAACAAGTTCACGGGACTCCAAAAATCAAAACAGGCCAAAAAGGCCCAAACTGCCAGCTCGTTAGAAGTCTCGTTCGAACGAGGCTGTTCGAACGAGATCAAACTGTCAGCTCGTTAGAAGTCTCGTTCGAACGAGGCTGTTCGAACGAGATCCAGTTCGTTCGAACGAACTGTACCTTCTAACGAGATCTCGTTCGAACGAAGTATCGAACGAAATTCCTTTTTGTTAGAAGCGACTGGTCAACTCGTTAGAAGCTCATTCGAACGACCTAGGGAGGCTCTTCTAACGAACGACCAGATCGAGCCCAGATTTTTCCTTCTTCGTTTTTCATCAATTTCTACTCCTCAAATCTCTTCTAAAATTAGTCCCAACGATGTTTTAAGTTCTCTAATCATCCTAAAACATGCTAAGGTCATACACTAACATCTTTTAAGGGATTAATACATCCTAAACATCATTAAATCACAAGTTTCTACATTTTCCCCAATTTTCTTCAAGAACAAAAACCCTAGATTATTATCATCATAAATTCCCAGATTTTAATCCGTTGTTACATCACATAAATATGAAATCTCTGAATTCAATCTTCAAACAACGTTTCTACATGCAAACCTATACCCAAAATTAAACTAATAACTTCCAATTTCATGGGTTTTCCTTTAACTCTTAAATAAGATTGATTATCAAGATTTCTAACATGGAAGAAGCATTCACTGCATAAGAATGTAATTTAAATCACTTGCCTTGAGTTTATTTCTGATTTTGATGACGATTTCCTCTCTCTTTCTGCAGAATTTCCTCTCTCTCTCTTTCTCCAAGCTTCTTCTCCAAAGGTGGCTAGGGTTTGCTTTGGGAAGGTATTAGAAAACCTAATTCTAATAACCTACGTAGCTTGTTGGGTTAATATGGGTTGGTTAGTGGCTTAGTGGGTCAAATCCACATCTGATGTAATTAACCAATTTTCGTCACTTTTAATTCCTAAAAATACGAAATTACCAAAATACCCTTTATATTTCCGGTATGGCCTAAAAATACCCCGGGACCCAAACTACACCCCCGGCTAGTGTTTTCTGACTATTTCGACCCTTCCGGACGCGTTGGCGCACTCAAAACGACCATACGGTTGATAGAATTTAAATTCACTTTTATAATTAAAATATTTATATCCCAACGCGACTGTCACACGCGTCCCAATAAAATGACCAAATTGCCGTATATCAATCTCACGACAAATTTCATAATTCAATATTTTTATAACATCATATATGCTCAATATAGTTAAATACCAACTCACATCTCGCTAGTATTTTATCCGGATTAATTCCCAATTAGTTCACATTTAATTAATTAATACAAAAAATAAATATAGCCAAAAATACGGGGTATTACATACTTCCCCCCTAATAACTGAATTTCGTCCCGAAATTCGGAACTAGAAAGTACCTGGTATGAACAACTCTGGATAACGTTCGCGCATCTCATCCTCGCGCTCCCATGTGGACTCCTCGACATTGTGATCTCGCCACTGAACACGCACTAACGGAACTATCTTTGACCGTAGTTTCCTCTCGCTTCGGTCCAAAATAGCAATCGGCCCCTCCTCGTAGGAGCTATCCGGCTGGAGATCGATGTCCTCCACAGCAATGTGAGAATGAGCCAAATTATCTCTAAGGTATTTCCTTAGCGAGAAATATGAAACACATCGTGAATCCGATGCAAATGCTCCGGTAACCCAAGTCTATACGCAACCGGTCCGATCTGCTCAATAATAGGAAACGACCCCACATACCTTGGTGCCAACTTCCCCTTCTTCCCGAAACGCATAATCCCCTTCATAGGAGATACTCTAAGAAAAACCTGGTCCCCCACTTGGAACTCCCTAAAAAATCTTTTTGCATCAGCATAACTCTTCTGCCTGTCTTGAGCTACCCGAATGCGACTCCGAATCAACTTAATCCTTGCCGAAGTATCCTGAATTACTTCCGGTCCAAGTAGTTTGTTGTCCCCCACCTCTAACCAACATGCTGGGGAACGACAAGGCCTACCGTACAATGCCTCAAACGGAGCCATGCCAATAGTGAACTGATAGGAGTTGTTGTAAGCAAACTCCACCAGTGGAAGGTACTGCTCCCATCCACCTCCAGAGTCAATAATGCACATGCGCAACATGTCCTCCAACATCTGATTTGTGCGCTCGTTCTGCCCATCGGTCTGCGGATGATAAGCCGTACTCAACCGCAATTCCGTGACCATGGCCTCCTGGAAACTCTCCCAAAACCGCGAAACAAATATCTTGTCTCTGTCAGACACGATATTTAGGGGCACACCGTGAAGTCTCACAACCTCTGAAATGAAGAGCTGGGCATACTGTCCCGTAGTGTAGTCAGTCCTTATGGGTAAAAAGTGAGCGACCTTGGACAACCTGTCCACAATTACCCAAACGGAGTCATGACCCCTCTGCGACGTAGGCAACCCCGTGATAAAGTCCATGGATATGCTCTCCCACATCCACACCGGGACCTCCAACGGCTGTAGCAATCCTGCCGGTCTCTGATGATCCACTTTTACAAGCTGACAAGTGGCGCATTTCGAAACAAACTCAGTAATATCTCTCTTCATACCGCTCCACCAATACTGGCGTCTCATGTCTTGGTACATTTTGTCCCCTCCGGGATGTACCACGAACCGTGAGCCGTGCGACTCTGCCATCACATCATGTCGCAATTCCTCCCCTTCCGGAACTACTAATCTCCCATTGAAGCGTAATCCCCCGTCTGAGCTGACGGTATAGGACTCGGCTCCCTCTGCTAGTAATCGAATTATCTGCTCCTGACAGAACGAGTCATTAGCCTGTGCCCGTACTACCTTCGTGACAATCTGCGGTGTAACGGTCATCACAGACATGAAAGATCGGGCCACTGCATCCTGGTGTCCCAATTCCTTCCACTTTGCCTTCCACACCTCTGCCACCTCATCTGCTGGCCTACGGCTCAACGCGTCTGCTACCACGTTAGCCTTACCTGGGTGATACTGGATATCGAACTGGTAGTCTTTCACAAACTCAAGCCACCTACGCTGCCGCATATTCAATTCCTTCTGCGTGAATAGGTACTGTAGGGACTTGTGGTCCGTGAACAGTTGGAACTTTTCCCCCAAAAGATAGTGCCTCCAAATCCGTAGGGCAAATACCACAGCTTCCAACTACAAATCATGCGTGGGGTAATTCTTCTCATGAGGCTTAAGCTTACGGGAAGCATAAGTTATGGCCTGTCTCTCCTGCTGTAATACACCTCCAAGTCCTTGCAAGGACGCGTCGGTGTAAACCAAATACTCAACTCCCAGTCTCGGCAATGCTAACACAGGTGCTGAGGTCAATTTGTCCTTCAATTCATCGAACGCCAGCTGACAGGCATCACTCCAGATGTATGGCACACCCTTACGAGTCAGATGTGTCAAAGGACCTGCTATCTCTGAGAAACCCCGAATGAACCTCCTGTAGAATCCTGCTAGACCCAAGAAACTACGAATCTCAGTCGGTGTCGTGGGCTGTCCCCACTCCCTCACCGTTGATACTTTCCCCGGATCAACAGATTTTCCCCGGTCGGAAATGATATGTCCCAAAAACTGGACCTCCTTCAACCAAAACCCGCATTTCTCATATTTTGCATACAACTCGTTCTGACAAAGTGTCTGCAAAACCTGCCTCAAATGCTCGGCGTGCTCCTCCTCTGTCTGGGAGTAAACCAGTATATCATCAATAAAGACAATGACAAACTGATCTAGGAAATCCCTGAACACTCTGTTCATCAAGTCCATAAACACAGCTGGAGCGTTGGTCAAACCAAAAGGCATAACCCGAAACTCGTAAGAACTATATCTCGACAAGAACACAGTCTTCGAGACATCCTCCTCCCTCATACGCAACTGATGGTATCCCGATCTCAAATCAATCTTTGAGAAGAAATAAGCTCCTCTCAACTGGTCGAATAAGTCATCGATTCGAGGCAACGGATACTTATTCCGTATCGTGACCTTAATCAACTCTCGGTAGTCCACACACAATCTCAGTGAACCGTCCCTCTTCTTCACAAACAAAACTGGAGCGCCCCAAGGTGAGGTACTCCTGCGAATAAAGCCCTGACCTAACAGCTGCTCTATCTGATCTCGTAGCTCTCGCATCTCTGCCGGAGCCATACGGTACGGTGCACGTGCTATAGGCCTCGTATCTGGAAATAGGTCTATAACAAAGTCTATCTCTCGACTGGGGGGTAGGCCTGGTATCTCCTGAAACACATCTGAATACTCCCTGACTACTGGGATAGAATCTAAAGGAATCACTACCTCCTTAGAGGTATCCTCCTCAATGTAATACAGATGAGCGGTCGATCCTCCCTCAGGGCGAGGCATCGCCACTACAAACATCTCTTGCCCCGGAATGGAAAAAACAATGCTCCCGCTGAAGCAATCAATCATGGCCCTATAAGCTACGAGCTAATCCATACCGATAATCACATCGTGAACATGCATATCTAATACCAACATGTCTGCAGGTAATACCAAACCACTAATCTCTACCCCCACTTCCCGGCATATAAAGAAAATAAGTGACCCACTCCCCAATGGTGAGTCGACACACGTCACTGTGCTCTCTGCCGTAGCTAACAATCCTAAAGCTTTCGCGAAGTGTGTAGCTATAAAACAATGTGTAGCCCCCGTATCAAATAATACCCGACCCATAGTGCCATGGATAGGAAACGTACCCTCAATCGCGGGCAGTGCCTGTGGAACTGTAGCCTGGTGGACGTTATAGACACGTCCATACTGTAGCTGCCCCTGCTGAACTGGGACTGCTGGAATGGGTGGCAATGCTTCCATCTGTGGTGGTGCGGGGAGAGAGGCAGGAAACATAGGCCTCTGTGGCTCCTGGCGAGCACCCTGCTGCTGCTGCTGTGGGGCCCTGCCCCTATCAGGACAATCCTGTCGCTTATGGCCAGTCTTGCCACAAACAAAACACTTCCCTGGGAAGTTCCCTCCTCTCTGCCCCTGCTGTCCCCGGCCCTGGTGGCCGTTACCGTTCCTCCCTTGGCCCTGCTGGCCCTGGTGAAACTGCTGCCCAGTCTGCCCCTGTTGGCCCTGACGGAAACCTCCCTGTCCCTGTCTGTAGTTCCCTGATCGGAACCTCTTCTGATCCCCCTGCTGCGAACCCTGCTCACCCTGTCTCTGCCCCTGGACAGATTGTGCCTCACCAGCACCATGTCCTCCAGTCCTTCCCTGATGGCTAGACTCTCCCGACCTCTTGCCCTCATCCATATGAAAGCGGTGGTCCTGGCAGTGTAACAAAGCAGCGTTAACCACATCAGAATACGTGGCCAATGAAAGGTTCCCTAACAGATGCTGACGGATCCTCCATGTCAACCCGTCCGTGAACTTCTCAATCTTCTTCTTCTCTGTTGGTATCTCATCTGGAAAGATATTCAACAGATTCGTGAACTCGGCCTCATACTCGGCCACGGTCTTACCCTCTTGCCTCAGATTCATCAGTTTCCTCCTCATTTCCGTGTGAATAGCTGACGGAAAGTACTTGCGGTCAAACCGCACCCAGAAGTCCTGAATAGTGAGAGTATCCCTCTCCTCCACGGTGGTAATAGACTCCCACCACTGCAGTGAAGATCCAACTAGCTTGAAAGTAGCTAGCACCTGCTTCTGGACGTCCGTGCACTCATACATCCTTAAGTGCCTCTGCATATCCTTCTTCCACTGGCTCGAGACTACCACATCTGAGCTACCTGCAAACTCTGGCGGATGCGCTTTCTGAAAAGCGTCACGTACACGTTCCCAAGCAGATGGGAATGCATTTGCCTGTACTGGCGCGGCAACCGACGCCTGAGGTGGTGCCTGCTGAACAACGGCAATTGCGACATTTACCGCTTGGGCTACTATAGCTGCAACCTCAGCGGCGTTCATCATGCCCTGAACTGGAGCGGGCTGGGGTTCGGGCGTTGCATCCCTGGGAACTCGTCGTGCACGTCGTGGAGGCATCTAAAATATAAGTTCGCTGTTTATAAACTTAAAATAGCTGAAGAACGAAGCATACACGAAAAGAGTACAACAGTCCTAAAATATAGGGCTCTATATCAAAGAAACTTAGCGGAAACATAATAAGCCGTCAGATCCTAAAGGACACTAGAACCTGATGCTCTGATACCACCTGTGACACCCCGACTAATTAAATACCGGGTAGCTACTCCTTTATTAAATTAATTCAAAATGCCAAGTTGGCTCAGTTAATAGCATCACCGTCGAAAACATTTTAATGATTACTAACCACCTAGTATTTAAAAAGTAAGTGCCAAATTTTATTTAAAGTCTGATTAACATGCAACAAGTGTAATAAAGAATAATAACACCATTCACCATAATGAAGTAAATAGAATAACCATCACATAATGTAAATAAAGTCTGGAGGAAAAACTCCTCACTACAATCCCACAACTGAAATAAGTAAACCGAATACTAAAACAATACATGCCAAAGTCTGAAAACTGTAATGGAAATGTAACTCTAATGAAAATGGGCAACATGCCCTACAACTGATAGATAATGAATCTGGAATCCAAGTGATAGAAGCGTCTACAAGCAAATCCCTGTAGCTTCCACAAACAGCTACATCTCGTCATCAGAATGAGTATCCTATGCTTGGTGTCCTTGTGGCTGGGCACCTAAAAAGGTTTTACAAAGAAAATAGATTTGAAAGCAAACGGGTCAGAGCCCGAATGTGGAGATATTTTTAAAAACCTGCAAGTGCTTTAAAAACATTTAAAACATTAAATGCAAAGTACATGTTAGGACGTGCACTCACATGATATTCTCACCTCTCGTCTAACTGTGCACTCCTAACGTAAGTACCCATCTACAACGACACAAACCACTAGCTAAGTGACGTCATATCTAGCTAGACTGTCATAGGTCCTACCCTTATTACTCGGTTCTATTAACATTCTAACGCTCGTAATTAAATAGGAGTTTAACGTAAACTCAGATGCTCAATATGCAATATATTTCACTATCAGCTAACCCGTTATGTTTCTCGAAACAATACCGTAATTATATTCACAACATTAACATGAAGGTTCCCATTAATATTAAGAGTATATTATTTACAACATAAATATACAATACAAGCACCCCGAGAACTAAGCTACGGTGCACACATACTCTGCTATCCATCCCGGTACATCACGTACATAAGGATTACATATTCCGAATCTCTCAGGAATAGTCCACAAATAACAACATCACAAATAATGGAGGCGAACACAGTCACATCACATGGGTCACGCACATACCTACGCTCCCACGATCAGCGGACTTATTAATATCCCAATAAGTCTTTCTATGACCTATGTTCATCAAGGTAACCAGTCTAAATCCGGGCAACACAAGGATTAGAGGGCCCTAAGCGAACGCAAACCTCCCATGATAGCAAGTATGGTAGGTATGTCATACACACAATTCATATACCAATACTAAGTAAACACACGTCTTAGTAATCTCGTAGTTTAATTGTAGTACTATTCTCATTCTAGTACCAATGTATAATTTATACACTTTATACGATTCCGGTTTATAATCATACGTGCCATAATCTATTCTCACGTCGTAGTAGACACTCACGTCTCAACCCAAACGGTTCATTGATTTAAATCACTCGTATATAATTTACTCCTCATAACAACCCAAAAGTCCCAAATCTATCAATACATCATCCAAGGAATGTTAACTCTACCCTCGAACAAGTTCACGGGACTCCAAAAATCAAAACAGGCCAAAAAGGCTCAAACTGCCAGCTCGTTAGAAGTCTCGTTCGAACGAGGCTGTTCGAACGAGATCAAACTGTCAGCTCGTTAGAAGTCTCGTTCGAACGAGGCTATTCGAACGAGATCCAGTTCGTTCGAACGAACTGTACCTTCTAACGAGATCTCGTTCGAACGAAGTATCGAACGGAATTCCTTTTTGTTAGAAGCGACTGGTCAACTCGTTAGAAGCTCGTTCGAACGACCTGGGGAGGCTCTTCTAACGAACGACCAGATCGAGCCCAGATTTTTCCTTCTTCTTTTTTCATCAATTTCTACTCCTCAAATCTCTTCTAAAATTAGTCCCAATGATGTTTTAAGTTCTCTAATCATCCTAAAACATGCTAAGTTCATACACTAACATCTTTTAAGGGATTAATACATCCTAAACATCATTAAATCACAAGTTTCTACATTTTCCCCAATTTTCTTCAAGAACAAAAACCCTAGATTATTATCATCATAAATTCCCAGATTTTAATCCGTTGTTACATCACATAAATATGAAATCTCTGAATTCAATCTTCAAACAACGTTTCTACATGCAAACCTATACCCAAAATTAAACTAATAACTTCCAATTTCATGGGTTGTCCTTTAACTCTTAAATAAGATTGATTATCAAGATTTCTAACATGGAAGAAGCATTCACTGCATAAGAATGTAATTTAAATCACTTGCCTTGAGTTTATTTCTGATTTTGATGACGATTTCCTCTCTCTTTCTGCAGAATTTCCTCTCTCTCTCTTTCTCCAAGCTTCTTCTCCAAAGGTGGCTATGGTGGCTAGGGTTTGCTTTGGGAAGGTATTAGAAAACCTAATTCTAATAACCTACGTAGCTTGTTGGGTTAATATGGGTTGGTTAGTGGCTTAGTGGGTCAAATCCACATCAGATGTAATTAACCAATTTTCGTCACTTTTAATTCCTAAAAATACGAAATTACCAAAATACCCTTTATATTTCCGGTATGGCCTAAAAATACCCCGGGACCCAAACTACACCCCCGGCTAGTGTTTTCTGACTATTTCGACCCTTCCGGACGCGTTGGCGCACTCAAAATGACCATACGGTTAATAGAATTTAAATTTACTTTTATAATTAAAATATTTATATCCTGACGCGACTGTCACACGCGTCCCAATAAAATGACCAAATTGCCGTATATCAATCTCACGACAAATTTCATAATTCAATATTTTTATAACATCATATATGCTCAATATAGTTAAATACCAACTCACATCTCGCTAGTATTTTATCCGGATTAATTCCCAATTAATTCACATTTAATTAATTAATCCAAAAAATAAATATAGCCAAAAATACGGGGTATTACAATAGAGAGATTTTTATTGTCATGATCCCACACAGTCTATGACATAGAGTTTATTGAAGACGTTACGATCAAGCTTCAAAGATAAATCATGCCGAGAATATTTTGCTACACATATCACATCATCATTGCATCCGAAAACGCTCTGGTATGAATGTGTAATGTTTATGGGACTCGAAAAATATTTTTAGGATGTTATTTTTGTTAAAAAAATAGTTTTAAAATGTTAAACTTCGTTTATTCTGAGATAAATATGGTTTAGAGTTGTCTAAATCACAAAATATTATTGTCAATGGTTCAAACGACTTTGAATTTCGTTCAAGCGAGATACTAATGTCATTTTATCGACATGTATATTTTGTTCGAGCGACAGGAGGATTTCGTTCGAACAATCTGTTTTCTTAATTTTATTATTTAAGGAGTGTTTTCTCTGAGAATTTTGTAGGTGTGCAGTCCAAAAATTCAGTTTAAATATAATACATTTTCTACACAAGTTTTTTAAGGTTTTCAAAGACTAAAAACATCCTCAGAGTCTCAAAGATCCGAGATTTCATTCAGATATGCTATAGTGATATTTGTTAGCACCATTAATAGTTGATCATCAGTTTGAACATCGTTGGCTTTTGCGATGAAGAAGCAAAGGAGTTCGTGTTCAAAACTAGTTGACATTTCCAAGATCCATAGGTGGACACTGAGGCATTTGTGGACGCATGTTCTGTGGATGGGTATCGCGGAAGGATATTCGCATGGGCATTGTGGAGGAGTGGTTGAATATTAGAGAAGCTTCAAGACTTATGGGGATCGAGTCATTGAGTAAGTCTGTCATTGTACTTAGTAATATCACATCATAGTGATTGTCTAGTTTGGGTCGTCCGAGGTTTTTTCCCTTAATGGTTTCCTCATACATCCGACATCGCCTTTATGATCTTACTTTATTTTACTTACTTTAATCACATAGATGCATGTTTAGGATTAAACAAGATAAAATTGGGCTTGATTAAAATTAGTTGACACACTTGGTGCGGTTTAAAATTTGGAAAAAGGGTTTTCAAAAAGAATGTTTGTTTCTCTTTCTTAAACACATTCAAAAGAAAAAGGGGGCTACAATATCTCAAAATCTCAAAAATTGTAATAGAGTTATACAAAATTTATTTTATTAGAAATATCTCGAAATCTCAAAAATTGTAATAGAGTTATACAAAATTTATTTTATATTTCTTCCAAGCTTGATTTAATTTTATTGCAAAGTGATCAAATTTGAAGAGAGTAAGGTATTTTATATTGGTTTAAACATTGTTTACTTTTTCTTTTAAATAAAATTGAGGATTTCTGATTATAAAGATGCAGTTGGGAACAATAAGGCTTAAGGGTAGATTTGCATTTGTAGAATTATAAATATTTGTTTAAAGGGTATATGGGTTTCAAGCTCGAAAACTAAATATCCTAAAAGTATATGTTAGTAGTTTGACATGGGAAAATTCATGCACTAAATTTGATAGACTCACAATTCTGGTGTTGAATGAATGATAAACAAACCACACACACATATACGGAGATAGTGAGAGATGCACATTGTTAAGAAATTATATTATGTATTCAAGGTGTTGGTGTAGATCTTATTAATATTAATATTAAGGTTATATTTCTGTAGATATTGAGTACATGTAACACTTAACATTCTAATAATGGAGGTGGAATAACTATGGAGTGATATGTGGACTAACTAGAAGGTGACACCTGGCCTCACATATATGTTGGGAAGGTGGTCGACCGGGGTTAATAGTATGGTCGACTCGTACAGTGAACAGATCAGATCATCTAAACTTAACAGAGCAACTAGACTCCATCTGTTGACATTATTAGTTAACACCGTTAGAGCAATCATGTACTTCATGATGGAATAATCCTAACAACTTCAATACGTGTGCACATGAAAAAGATACCCCATGTATCCAATGACTAACTTGTGATTATTCTCTCACGACAATTGTATACAGTATACAAACCTCACTTATAAAGGTGAACCACATGTCCCACTCTCTTCTCTCTCCTCTCTCCTCTAAAAGACTATAAACAGCACACATTCACTTTTTGTGGGTATCATATGAAATTTAGTTTACGGTTATGATGTCCAATTCTAGAGATAACATGGGAGCTTGTATAATGTAATCTCCAATGGCATTTTCCCAGTAATCAATAAAGTCACTAGCACCTACGGGTGTAGGCAACAAGTTGGCCGAACCACATATATCTAGTTCTTTTCCTTTCTTTTTTTACTCTCTACTTTATTCACGTGTAGTACCGCAATAATTCAGTCTCTTATCTATTTATTTTATGTTTATTGGTATATTTAGCTAAGATAAACTGTATACCAAATTTTACGATAATAACTTTATTTAAAAGAAAACAAATAGATATTCATCCAGAGCCATAGGTATTCTATTTATCATGCTTATCTTTTGCCAACGTAGTATCATTTGGAGATAAGCTCTCTTGTTAATTATCAACTCACATCATGTGGGACTAACCTCTCATTAGGATCTTTAATGTCCCCAACCTATGAATTCCCTCAATCAGATGCCTATAGTTTTCACGAGTCATAAATGTATGGGGTTCTTTGTCTAATTTGTTAAGGCTAAGGGGCCATTTCTTTAGAAAAAAGTGCACTACTTCTTCATACATGTAGCATTTCACATAAAAAAAACTTTCATTTTTATTCTTAGTTAATAAGAATATGAACGAAGGTAAATAAGAGAAAACCACAAAATTTAGAAATGGGATTATGCTTACAAGGTATCAAATATTCAGAATTAACACTAGCAACGACACAACACATGTCTTTTAACTCATCAAAATAGAAATACAATATTAATTAACGCGATTAAGTGATCCACCATTGTCATGATACGTGTAGAATTAGTATCCCTGTCTCAAAACATGGTTAGTCTAAGGCCCCTTGCACGTGTTTGTAGTATGTAATTTTCCAAATATAAACTTTACATGGTAACCGATTAATAAGAAGTTGCAAAATTCATTTGATTTCAATGACAGGCCATGTGTCCAATGTCATTTTGGATTCGACGATCAACTCAATTACGGAATGTAAAACATTACTTCAGCAAATTTAAATTTCTTTAGGTTATATGAGATCTTCTTATATATGTAAGTTTTATTACTTTTCACATATCACGAGTCTTTTAGGGTTTGTATTATTTGAGTAATGATAATTCAATCTTTCTTAACAAGTTAGCGATGGAAAATAATTATGTTACATGTTGCGTTAAGCATGGTAAATTTCATGTTGCCATGGTGATATTTTCAGTGCGTTCGTATGGGGATTTTATTAAAAGAATATATATTAAATGGGAAAAGTTGAGATTAACATCATTCTATATGAGTTATGGTGTCTCGAGTAATTGATGTTTTATGCTAGATGATGAGATTGATATGGAGAGCATGCTTCGATATATAAATATATATATATATATATATATATATATATATATACTAATTGGTTGGATGGGGTTGATATAACATTGAGTCTTGAAAGTCATGGATTTGAGTCTGAATATGATGAAGATTATAATTCATCTGATGATAAATTATACAATGTTGAAATCCATAGAGATATTCAATCAAATAGTAATGCATTACAGAATAGGACATTAATGTCAACTGGATGGGCTATTTTCATTGTAGGAGGTAATCAGATATTTGAATGTTGTAAAAGTCAATCCAAAATGAATTTGTGCAAGTACATCGTGGAAGAGGGTTTTGATTTTGAGTATTTAAAGAATGAACAAACTATAATGATTTCATCGTGCTCAATGAAAGTCGACATTGGTTGTAAATTATGAATTCATGCTTCTATCAAATAATGTAATGTTCTTTTTGTTACAATAACATTCAATGGTGATCATAAGAGTGGTTATGTTGTGCACACTAGAAAGAATCATAGGGTATTATCGATGCTAGTTTCAAAGTTGATTATGGATGAAATATGTTCAAAACCTTTAACTAAACTTTGCAATTTAATTTAGGAGTTTAACTCAAATTATGGAATACAAATGCCACATCATTTTACTTGGTTCGGTGTTGAAAAGGAAAGGGCGTAGTTATATAGTGATGCATTCCTTTCACTTGACCAACATAGGAGGTACGCTGATGTTGTTAGAACAACAAATCAAGGAAGTGCTATTGACTTAAGTTAGAATTCGTCAAAAAGTAGGTTCAAATGATTTTTTGTTTATATTTGTCCATGCATATGTTTTTTAAATTTTTTTCACCCAATGATATTTCGAGATGGTGCATTTTTTAAAGTAGATACAAAGGAAATTTACTCGTTAATACTACAAAGAATGGAAACCCATTTATGATATGTTTTTTGTATTTTGGAATTCATATTTAGAGTTCTTTTGGAGGAAATTTCGGATTGCGATTTCACAGCTCTATTTCGCATTTTGATTTAGCTTGAGATCTCGCAATGTGATTTCATAGTGAAAAATGATACGTAATGCAAAATCTCAATGCTTTTTAATTTTGTTGGCAAATTGCATTCCAAAATTGAAAAAAAATGTTAGATTCGAACTTCAAAAAGGGAATTTGACTATAAAATATATCATTGAAATAATAAAACTATGAATCTGAATATAAATATCATGGAAAAAATTAAAACTATTTCACAATATATAATTGATTTCATTACAAATATGACAAATATTCTAAGAAATGAATCATTTGTTGTTGAAGCCCTTGCTAGAGGAATTTTCATTATTTTCAGTATAAATATGACAAATATTCTAAAGAATGGATCATTTGTTGTTGAAGTCCTCGCTAGAAGAATTTCATTATTTTTTTACTACATATATTCTTAAAATTGATTCATTTGTAGTTGAAGTCCTTGCTAGAGGAATTTTTATTATTTTCCAACAACGAAACTATTACATGTCCAAGGAGGATTTCCCGTTCCTTTTAATCTTCAGAGTAAAAGTTACATCATCCTGTGCGAGGTGTCCGTGCCTCTTACGGGGCCGTTTAGGGGCTGGTTTGGGTTTTCACCCTCAAACGGCTTGTTTTCAAGCCTAATATACATATTTTGAAATTATCATCATATTCTCAAATTGGCAGACCCGTGACTACGTGGTTAGTTCGTACAAGTAACATTGGTCCCGTGCGAGGTGTTGAGGCCTCTTACAGGGCCGTTTGGGGCCTGGTTTGGGTTTTCACACTCAAACGACTTGTTTTTAAGCCTAATCTACATATTTTGAAATTATCATCATATTCTCAAACTGGGAGACCCGCAACTACACGGTCAATTCGTATAAGTTACATCGGTCCCGTGCGAGGTGTTCGTGTCTCTTACGGGGCCGTTTAAGAGCTGGTTTGGATTTTCACCCTCAAACAACTTGTTTTCAAGCCTAATCTACATATTTTGAAATTATAATCATATACTCAAACCGGAAGACCCGTGGCTAAATGATCAGTTCGTACAAATTACATTTGTCCGTGCGAGGTGTTCATGCCTCTTACGAGGCCGTTTAGGGGCTGGTTTGAGTTTTCACCCTCAAACAGCTTGTTTTTAATCCTAATCTACATATTTTGAAAGTATCTTCATATCCTCAAACCAGGAGACCCGAGACTAGGTTGTTAGTTCGTACAAGTTACATTGGTCCCGTGCGGTGCTCATGCCGCTTAAGGGGCCGTTTGGGGGCTGGTTTTGGTTTTCACCCTCAAACAACTTCTTTTTAAGCTTACTCTACATATTTTGAAGTTATCATCATATTATCAAATTGAGAGGCCCGTGACTATGCTGTCAGTTCATCCAAGTTACATTGGTCCCGTGGGAGGTGTTCGTGCCTCTTACGGAGCCGTTTAGGGGCTGGTTTGGGTTTTCACCCTCAAACGGCTTCTTTTCAAGCCTAATCTACATATTTTGAAATTATGGTCACATTCTCAAATCGAGAGACCCGTGACAACGCGGTCAGTTCGTACAAATTACATAGGTCCCATGCAAGGTGTTCGTGCCTCTTATGGGGTCGTTTGGGGGCTAGTTTGGGTTTTCACCCTCAAACGGCTTCTTTTCAAGCCTAATCTACATATTTTTAAATTATCATCATATTCTCTAATAGGGAGACCCACGATAATGCGATCAGTTCGTACAAGTTACATTGTCCTGTGCGAGGTCTTCGTGCCTCTAACGAGGTCGTTTGGAGGCTGGTTAGGGTTTTCACCCTCAAACGGTTTATTTTCAAGCCTAATCTATATATTTTGAAATTATTATCATATTCTCAAATTGGGAGACCCGTGACTACGCGATCAGTTCGTACACGTTACATTGGACCCGTGCGAGGTGTTCGTGCCTTTAACGGAGCCGTTTTGGGGCTGGTTTGGGTTTTCACCCTCAAACTTCTTTTCAAGCTTAATCTATATATTTTGAAATTATTGTAATATTCTCAAATTGAGATACCCGTGACTCCGCGACCATTTCGTACAAGTTACATTGGTACCATGCGACGTGTTCGTGCCTCTTATGGGGCCGTTTGAGGGCCGGTTTGGATTTTCACACTTTAAGGGCTTATTTTTAATCTTAATCGATATATTTTCAAATTATCATCATCTTCTAAAATAGAGAGGCCGTGACTACGCTATCAGTTCGTACAAGTTACAGTGGTCCCATACGAGGTGTTCGTCTCTCTTACGGGGTCGTTTGGGGGCTAGTTTGGGTTTTCACCCTCAAACTGCTTCTTTTCAAAATTAATCTACATATTTTGAAATTATCTTCATATTCTCAAATCGGCAGACCTGGGACTACGCGATCAGTTCGTACAAGTTACATTGGTCTCGTGCGAGATGTTCGTGCCTCTTACATGGCCGTTTGGAGGCTGGTTTGGGTTTTCACAGTTTAAGAGATTATTTTTAAGATTAATCGATATATTTTCAAATTATCATCATATTCTCAAACCGAGAGTCCCGTGACTACGCTGTCAGTTCGTACAAGTTACAGTGGTCCCGTGCGAGGTGTTCGTACCTCTTATGGGGTCGTTTAGGGGCTGGTTTGGGTTTTCACCCTCAAAGTGATACTTTTCAAGCCTAATCTACATATTTTGAAATTATCATCATATTCTCAAACCGAGAGACCCGTGACTACGCGACCATTTTGTACAAGCTACATTGGTCCCGTGTGAGGTGTTCGTGCCTCTTACGGGGACGTTTGAGGGTTGGTTTGGGTTTTCACACTTTAAGGGCTTATTTTTAATCTTAATCGATATATTTTCAAATTATCATCATCTTCAAAAATAAAGAGGCCCGTGACTACGCTATCAGTTTGTACAAGTTACAGTGGTCCCGTGCAAGGTGTTCTTCCCTCTTACGGGGCCGTTTGGGGGCTGGTTTCGGTTTTCACCCTCAAACGGCTTGTTTTCAAGCCTAATCTACATATTTTGAAATTATCATCATATTCTCAAATTGGCAGACCCGTGACTACGCGGTCAGTTCGTACCAGTTAGATTGGTCCCGTGTGAGGTATTCGTGCCTCTTACGGGGCTGTTTAGGGTCTGGTTTGGGTTTTCACCCTCAAGCGGCTTATTTTTAAGCCTAATCTACATATTTTGAAATTATCATCATATTCTCAAACCGGGAGACTGATGACTATACGATCAGTTTGTACAAGTTACATTGGTCTTGTGGGAGGTCGTTGTGCCTCTTATGGGCCGTTTGAGGGCTCCTTTTAGTTTTCACCCTCAAACGGTTTATTTTCAAGCCTAGTCAACATATGTTGAACTTATCATCATATTCTCAAACCAGGAGACCCGTGACAATGCGGTCAATTCATATAAGTTACACTGGTCCCGCGCGAGGTGTTTATGCCTCTTACGGGGCCGTTTAGGGGCTGGTTTCGGTTTTCCCCCTCAAATGGCTTCTTTTCAAGCCTAATCTACATTTTTTGAAATTATCATCATATTCTTAAACTGAGAGACCCGTGACTCCGTGGTCAGTTGATACAAGTCATTGGTCCCGTGCGAGGTGTTCGTGCCTCTTATGGGCTATTTAGGGGTTGGTTTCGATTTTCACCCTCAGACGATTTATTTTCAAGCCTAATCTAAATATTTTAAACTTATCATCATATTCTCAAACTGGGAGATCCAGGATAACGCGGTCAGTTCGTACAAGTTACTCTGATCCCGTGCGAGGTGTTTGTGCCACTTACGGGGCCGTTTACGGGTTGGTTTGGGTTTTCCCCCTCAAATGTCTTCTTTTCAAGCCTAATATACATATTTTGAAATTATCGTCATATTCTCAAACCGGGAGACCCATGACTTCGCGGTCAATTGATACAAGTTACATTGGTCCGGTGCAAGGTATTCGTGACTCTTACGGGGCCATTTTGGGCTGGTTTCGATTTTCACCCTCAAATGGTTTGTTTTCAAGCCTAATCTACATATTTTGAACTTATCATCATATCGCAAACCGAGAGACCTGTGATAACGCCGTCAGTTCGTACAAGTCACATTGGTACCTTGCGAGGTGTTCGTGCCTCTTACGGGGCCGTTTAGGGGTTAGTTTGGGTTTTCAACCTCAAATGGCTTCTCTTCAAGCCAAATCTACATATTTTCAAATTATCATCATATTCTCAAACCGGGAGACCCGTGACTCCGCGGTCAGTTGATACAAGTTATATTAATCCCGTGCGAGGTGTTCGTGCCTCTTACGGGGCCGTTTCAGGGTTGGTTCGGGGTTTTCACACTTTAAGGACTTGTTTTTTAGCTTAATCAATATTTTTTTCAAATTATCATCATTTTCTAAAACAGAGAGGCCCGTGACTACACTGTCAGTTCATACAAGTTACCGTGGTCCCGTGCGAGGTGTTCGTCCCTCTTATAGGGCCGTTTGGGAGCTTGTTTGGGTTTTCACTCTCAAATGACTTATTTTCAAGCCTACTCCACATATTTCGAAATTATCGTCATATTCTCAAACGGGGAGACCCATGACTACGTGGTCAGTTCGTACAAGTTAAACTGGTTCGTGCGAGGTGTTCGTGCCTCTTACGAGGTCGTTTGGGGGTTGGTTCGGGTTTCCACCCTCAAACGGCTTGTTTTCAAGCCTAATCCACATATTTTGAAATTATCATCATATTCTCAAATCAAGAGACCCATGACTACACGATCAGTTCGTACAAGTTACATTGGTCTCGTGCAAGGTGTTCGTACTTCTTACGGGGCTGTTTGGGGGCTGGTTTGGATTTTCTCCCTTAAACGACATATTTTTAAGCCTAATCAACATATTTTGAAATTATCATCATATGCTCAAATCGGGAGACCCGTAACTACGTTGTTAGTTCGTACAAGTTACATTGGTCCCGTGCGAGGTGTTTGTGCCTCTTACGGGGCCGTTTGGGGGCTGGTTTGGGTTTTCACCCTCAAACGGCTTGTTTTTAATCCTAATCTACATATTTTGAAATTATCATCATATTCTCAAACCGGGAGACTCGCGACTACGCTGTCAGTTCGTACAAGTTACATTGGTCCTGTGCGAAGATTCGTCTCTCTTATGGGGCCGTTTGGGGGATGGTTTAGGTTTTCACCCTCAAATGACTTCTTTTCAAACCTAATCTACATATTTTGAAATTATCATCATATTCTCAAATCGGGAGACCCGTGACTACACGGTCAGTTCGTACAAGTTACATTGGTCATATGGGATGTCTTCGTGCCTCTTACGGGGCTGTTTGGGGGTTGGTTTGGGCTTTCACCCTCAAACGGTTTGTTTTCAAGCCTAATCAACATATTTTGAAATTATCATCCTATTCTCAAACCGGGAGATCCATGACTACGCGGTCTGTTTGTACAAGTTACACTGGTCCCGTGTGAGGTGTTCGTGCCTCTTACGGGGCCGTTTAAGGATTGGTTTGGGTTTTCACCCTCCAATGGATTCTTTTCAAGCCTAATCTACATATTTTGAAATTATCATCATATTCTCAAATCGGGAGACTCATGACACCGCGGTTAGTTGATACAAGTTACATTGGTCCCGTGCGAGCTGTTCGTGCCTCTTACGGGGACGTTTGCGGGCTGATTTGGGTTTTCACACTTTATGGGCTTGTTTTTAAGCTTAATCGATATATTTTCAAATTATCGTCATATTCTCAAACAAAAAGTTTCATAACTACACTGTCATTTCATACAAGTTATAGTGGTCCCGTGCGAGGTGTTCGCGCCTCTCACGGGGCCGTTTGGGGGCTGGTTTGGGTTTTCACTTTCAAAGGGCTTCTTTTCAAGCCTAATCTACATATTTTGAAATTATCATCATATTTTCAAATCGGGAGACCCGTGATTACGCGATCAGTTTGTACAAGTTACATTGGCCTGTGCGAGGTATTCGCCCCTCTTACGGGGCCGTTTGGGGGTTGGTTTGGGTTTTCACACTCAAAGGGCTTCTTTTCATCCTTAATCTACATATTTTGAAATTATCATCATATTCTCAAACCGGGAGACCCGCGACTGCGCGGTCAATTTGTACAAGTGACATTGGTTCCGTACGAGGTCTTCGTACCTCTTACGGGGCCGTTTGGGGGCTGGTTTGGGTTTTCACCCTCAAACGCTTAATTTCAAGCGTAAACTACATATTTTGAAATTGTCATCATATTCTCAAATCGAGAGACCCGTGACTACACTGTCAGTTCGCACAAGTTATATTGGTTTCGTACGAGGTCTTCGTACCTCTTACGGGATGTTTGGGGGCTGGTTTGGGTTTTCACCCTCAAACGGCTTATTTTCAAGCCTGATCCACATATTTTGAAATTGTCATCATATTATCAAATCGAGAGAACCGTGACTACGCCATCAGTTCGTACAAGTTACATTGGTCCAGTGCGAGGTGTTCGCGCCTCTTACGGGACCGTTTGAGGGCTGGTTTGGGTTTTCACCCTCAAAAGGCTTGTTTTTAAGCTTAATCAATATATTTTCAAATTATCATCATTTTTTGAAACAGGGATGCAGGTGACTACACTCTCAGTTCGTACAAGTTACATTGGTCCCATGCGAAGTGTTCGTCCCTCTTATGGAGCCGTTTGGGGGCTGGTTTGGGTTTTCACCAACAAATGGCTTTTTTTCAAGCCTGATCTACATATTTTGAAATCATCATCATATTCTCAAACCTAGAGACCCTTGACTATGCGATCAGTTCGTACAAGTTACATTGGTCCTATGGGAGGTCTTCGTGCCTCTTACGGCGCATTTGGGAGTTGGTTTGGGTTTTCACCATCAAATGGCTTGTTTTCAAGCCTAATCAACATATTTTTAAATTATCCTCCTATTCTCAAATCGGGAGACCCATGACTACGTGATCATTTTGTACAAGTTACACGGGTCCCGCGCGAGGTGTTCGTACCTCTTACGGGGCCGTTTAGGGGCTGATTTGGGTTTTCACCCACAAACGGCTTCTTTTCAAGCCTAATCTACATATTTTGAAAATATCGTCATATTCTCAAACTGGGAGACTCGTGACTCCTTGATCAGTTGATACAAGTTACACTGATCCCGTGAGAGGTGTTCGTGCCTCTTACGGGGATGTTTGAGGGTTGGTTCGGGGTTTTCACACTTTAAGGACTTGTTTTTAAGCTCAATCGATATATTTTCAAATTATTATAATTTTCTGAAACAGAGAGGCCCTTGACTACGCAGTCAGTTTGTACAAGTTACATTGGTCCCGTGGAAGTATTTGTCCCTCTTATGGGGCCGTTTGATGGTTGGTTTGGGTTTTCACCCTCAAAGGGCTTCTTTTCATCCCTAATCTACATATTTTGAAATTATCATCATATTCTCAAACCGGGAGACCCGTGACTACGCGGTTAGTTCGTACAAGTTACATTGGTCCTCTGGGAGGTCTCCGTGCCTCTCACGGGTACATTTAGGTACTTGTTTGGGATTTCACCATCAAACGGCTTATTTTTAAGCCTAATCTACATATTTTGAATTCATTGTTATATTCTCAAATCGAGAGACCCGTGACTACGCGGTCAATTCGTACAAGTTACATTGGTCCCGTCTGAGGTGTTCGTACCTCTTACGGGGCTGTTTGGCGGCTGGTTTTGGTTTTTACCCTCAAAAAGCTTGTTTTCAATCCTAATCAACATATTTTTAAATTATCGTCCTATTATCAAATGGGGAACCCATGACTACGCGGTCAATTCGTACAAGTTACATTGATCCCGTGCAAGGTGTTTGTGCCTATAACGGGGCCGTTTGGGGGCTAGTTTGGGTTTTCACCCTCAAACGGCTTGTTTTCAAGCCTAATCTACATATTTTGAAATTATCATCATATTCTCAAACCAGAAGACCAGAGACTGCGCGATCAGTTCATACAAGTTACAATGGTCCCGTACGAGGTGTTCGTGCCTCTTACAGGGGCTGGTTTGGGTTTTCACACTTTAAGGGCTTTTTTTAAGCTTAATCGATATATTTTCAAATTATCATCATATTCTCAAACCGGGAGACCCGGACACCGCAGCCATTTTGTACAAGTTACATTGGTCCCGTGCGAGGTGTTCATGTCTCTTACGGGGCCGTTTGAGGGTTGGTTTGGGTTTTCACACTTCAAGGGCTTGTTTTTAAGCTTAATCGATATATTTTCCAATTTTCATCATTTTTTGAAACAGAGAGGCCCGTGACTTCACTGTCAGTTTGTACAAGTTACAGTGGGCCCGTGCGAGGTGTTCGTCCCTCTTATGAGGCTGGTTTGGATTTTCACCCTCAAACGGCTTCTTTTCAAGCCTAATCTACATATTTCAAAATTATCATCATATTCTCAAACCGAGAGACTCATGACTATGTGGTCAGTTTGTACACGTTACATTGGTCTTCTGGGAGGTTGTTGTGCCTCTTACGGGGCCGTTTGAGGGCTACTTTTAGTTTTCATCCTCAAACAATTTATTTTCAAGCCTAATCTGCATATTTTGAACTTAGCATCGTATTCTCAAATCGGGAGACCCGTGACAATGCGGTCAGTTCGTAAAAGTTACACTGGTCCCGTGCGAGGTGTTTGTGCCTCTTATGGGGCCATTTAGGGATTGGTTTGGGTTTTCCCACTCAAATGGCTTCTTTTCAAGACTAATCTGCATATTTTGAAATTATCATCATGCTCATAAACCGAGAGACTCGTGACTCCGCCGTCAGTTGATACAAGTTACATTGGTCCCGTGCGAGGTGTTTGTGCCTCTTTTGGGGCCGTTTAGAGGTGGGTTTCGGTTTTCACCCTCAAACGATTTATTTTCAAGCCTAATCTACATGTTTTAAACTTATCATCATATTCTTAAATTGGGAGACCCGTGACAACGCGATCAGTTCGTACAAGTTACACTGGTCCCTTGCGAGGTATTCGTACCTCTAACGGGGCAGTTTAGGGATTGGTTTCGGTTTTCACCCTCAAACGGTTTGTTTTCAAGCCTAATCTACATATTTTGAACTTATCATCATATTCTCAAACCGGGAGACCCATTACAACGCGGTCAGTTCATACAAGTTACACTGGTCCCGTGCGAGGTGTCCGTACCTCTTATGGGACCGTTTAGGGGTTGGTTTGGGTTTTCACCCTCAAATGGCTTCTTTTCAAGCCTAATCTACATATTTTGAAATTATCTCTATATTATCAAACCGAAAGGCCCGTGACTCCGCGGTCAGTTGATACAAGTTACATTTATCCCGTGCGAGGTGTCCGTGCCTCTTACGGGGCCATTTGAGGGCTTGTTCGAGGTTTTCACATTTAAGGACTTATTTTTAAGCTTAATCGATATATTTTCAAATTATCATCATTTTCTAGAACAAAGAGGCCCGTGACTACGTGGTCAGTTCGTAAAAGTTACATTAATCCCGTGCGAGGTGTTCGTGCCTCTAACGGGGCCGTTTGGCGGCTGGTTTGGGTTTTCTCCCACAAACAGCTTGTTTTCAAGCCTAATCTACATATTTTGAAATTATCGTCATATTATCAAACCCGAAGACCCATGACTACGTGATCAGTTCGTACAAGTTATATTGGTTCGTGCGAGGTCTTCGTGCCTCTTACGAGACCGTTTGGGGGTTGGTTTGGGTTTTCACCCTCAAACGGCTTGTTTTCAAGCCTAATCCACATAATTTGAAACAATCATCATATTCTCAAACCGAGAGACTCGTGACTACTCGGTCAGTTCGTACAAGTTACATTGGTCCCATGCGAGGTGTTCACGCCTGTCACGGGGTCGTTTGGGGGATGGTTTGGGTTTTCAGCCTATAAGGACCTGTTTTTAAGCTTAATCGATATATTTTCAAATTATAGTCATTTTTTGAAACAGAGAGGCCTGTGACTACGTTGTCAGTTTGTAATAGTTACATTGGTCCCGTGGAAGTATTTGTCCCTCTTATGGGTCCGTTTGGGGGATGGTTTAGGTTTTCACCCTCAAATGACTTCTTTTCAAACCTAATCTACATATTTTGAAATTATCATCATATTCTCAAATCAAGAGACCCGTGAATGCGCGGTTAGTTTGTACAAGTTACATTGGTCCTGTGGGAGGTCTCCGTGCCTCTCACGGGGCCATTTAGGTGCTTGTTTGGGTTTTCACCCTCAAACGGCTTGTTTTTAAGCCTAATCTACATATTTTGAATTTATTGTCATATTCTCAAATCGAGAGACCCGTGACTACGCGGTCAGTTCGTATAAGTTACATTGGTCCCGTCTGAGGTGTTCATACCTCTTACGGGGCCGTTTGGGGGCTGGTTTGTGTTTTTACCCTCAAACGGCTTGTTTTCAAGCCTAATCTACATGTTTTTAAATTATCCTCCTATTCTCAAACGGGGGACCCGTGACTACACGGTCAATTCGTACAAGTTACATTGATCCCGTGCGAGGTGTCCGTGCCTCTAACGGTGCCGTTTGGGGGCTAGTTTGGGTTTTCACCCTCAAACGACTTGTTTTCAAACCTAATCTACATATTTTGAAATTATCATCATATTCTCAAACCAGGAGACCAGAGACTACCTGATCAGTTCATACAAGTTACATTGGTCTCGTACGAGGTGTTCGTACCTCTTACGGGGCCGTTTGGGGGCTGGTTTGGGGTTCACACTTTAAGGGCTTTTTTTTAAGCTTAATCGATATATTTTCAAATTATCGTCATATTCTCAAATCGGAAGACCCGTGACACCACAGCCATTTCGTACAAGTTACATTGGTCCCGTGCGAGGTGTTCATGCCTCTTATGGGGCCGTTTGGTTTGGGTTTTCACACTTTAAGGGCTTGTTTTTAAGCTTAATCGATATATTTTCAAATTATTATCATTTTCTAAAACAGAGAGGCCCGTGACTACGCTGTCAGTTCGTACAAGTTACAGTGATCCCGTGCGAGCTGTTCGTCCCTCTTATGGGGCCGCTTGGGGGCTGGTTTGGGTTTTCACCCTCAAACGGCTTCTTTTCAAGCCTAATCTACATATTTGGAAATTATCATCATATTCTCAAACCAGGAAACCCATAACTATGCGGTCAGTTTGTACAAGTTACATTGGTCTTATGGGAGGTCGGTGTGCCTCTTACGGGGCCGTTTGAGGGATACTCTCAATTTTCAACCTCAAACGGTTTATTTTCAATCCTAATCTACATATTTTGAACTTATCATCATATTTTCAAACCGGGAGACCCATGCCAATGCCGTCAGTTCGTATAAGTTCCACTGGTCTCGTGCGAGGTGTTTGTGCCTCTTACGGGGCCGTTTAGGGCCTGGTTTGGGTTTTCCACCTCAAATGGATTCTTTTCAAGCCTAAACTACATATTTTGAAATTATCATCATGTTCTTAAATCGAGAGACTCGTGACTCCGCAGTCGGTTGATATAAGTTACATTGGTCCCGTGCGAGGTGTCCGTGCCTCTTTCGGGGCCGTTTAGGGGTTGGTTTTGGTTTTCACCCTCAAACGGTTTATTTTCAAGCCTAATCTACATGTTTTAAAATTATCATCATATTCTCAAACTGGGAGACCTGTGATAACGCAATCAGTTCGTACAAGTTACACTGGTCCCGTGCGAGGTATTCGTGCCTCTTACAGGGTCGTTTAGGGGTTGGTTTCGGTTTTCACCCTCAAATGGTTTGTTTTCAAGCCTAATCTACATATTTTGAACTCATCATCATATTCTCAAACCAGGAGACCCATGATAACGCCGTCAGTTTGTACAATTTACACTGGTCCCGTTCGAGGTGTTCGTACTTCTTACGGTACCGTTAAGGGGTTGGTTTGGGTTTTCACCCTAAATGGCTTCTTTTTAAGCCTAATCTACATATTTTGAAATTATCGCTATATTCTCAAACCAGGAGACATGTGACTCCGCGGTCAGTTGATACAAGATACATTGATCCCGTGCGAGGTGTTCGTGCCTCTTATGGGGCCATTTGAGGGCTGGTTTGGGGTTTTCACATTTAAGGACTTACTTTTAAGCTTAATCAATATATTTTCAAATTATCATCATTTTCGGGAACAAAGAGGCCCGTGACTACACTGTCAGTTCCTACAAGTTATAGTGGTCCCATGCGAGGTGTTCGTCCTTCTTATGGGGCCATTTGGGGGCTTGTTTGGGTTTTCACCCTCAAACGGCTTGTTTTCAAGCCTAATCTACATATTTTGAAATTATCATCATATTCTCAAACCTGGAGACCCATGACTACGTGGTTAGTCCGTACAAAATGTATTGGTTCGTGCGAGATCTTCGTGCGAGATCTTCGTGCCTCTTACGAGGCCGTTTGGGGGTTGGTTTGGGTTTTCACCCTCAAACGGCTTGTTTTCAAGCATAATCCACATATTTTGAAATTATCATCATATTCTCAAACCGAGAGACCCGTGACTACGTGGTCAGTTCGTACAAGTTACATTAGTCCCATGCGAGGTGTTCACGCCTCTCACAGGGCCGTTTGGGAGATTGTTTGGGTTTTCACCCTATAAGGGCCTGTTTTTAAGCTTAATCGATATATTTTCAAGTTATCATCATATTCTAAAACCGAGAGGCCCGTGACTACGTTATCAGTTCCTAAAAGTTACGTTGGTCCCGTGCAAGGTGTCCGTGCCTCTTGCGGGGCCGTTTGGGGGATGTTTTGGGTTTTCACCCTTAAACGGCTTGTTTTTAAGCCTAATCTACATATTCTAAAATTATCATCATATCCTCAAATCGGGAGACCCATAACTACAATATTAGTTCGTACAAGTTACATTGGTCCCGTGCGAGGTGTTCGTGCCTCTTACGGGGCCGTTTGGGGGCTGGTTTGGATTTTGACCCTCAAGCGTCTTGTTTTTAAGCCTAATCTACATATTTTGATATTATCATCATATTCTCAAATCGGGAGACCCGTGACTACGCTGTCAGTTCGTACAAGTTACATTGGTCCCATGCGAGGTATTCCTGCCTCTTACAGGGCCATTTAGGGGCTGCTTTGGGTTTTCACCCTCAAACAGTTTATTTTCAAGCCTAATCAGTGTATTTTAAAATTATCATCATATTCTCAAACTTGGAGACTCACGACTACGCGGTGAGTTCGTACAAGTTACATTAGTCCTATGCTAGATCTTCGTGACTCTTACGTGGCCGTTTGGGGCTGGTTTGGGTTTTCACCCTCTAACGACTTTTTTCAAGCCTAATCTATATATTTTGAAATTATCCTCATATTCTCAAATCGGGAGACCCGTGATAATACTGTTAGTTCGTACAAGTTACATTGGTCCCATGCGAGGTGTTCATGCCTCTTACGAGCTATTTAGGGGATGTTTTGAGTTTTCACCCTCAAACGGCTTGTTTTCAAGCCTAATCTACATATTTTGAAATTATTGTCATATTCTCAAACCGGGAGACCCGTGACTACGCTATTAGTTCGTAGAAATTGGATTGGTCCCGTGCGAGGTGCTCGTGCCTCTTACGGGGCCGTTTGGGGGATGGTTTGGGTTTTCACCCAAAAACGGCTTGTTTTAAAGCATAATCGATATATTTTCAAATTATCATCATTTTCTGAAACAGAAAGGCCTGTGACTACGCTGTCAATTTGTACAAGTTACATTGGTCCCGTGCGAAGTATTCATCCCTCTTATGGGGCCGTTTGGGGGATGGTTTGGGTTTTCACCCTCAAACGAGTTCTTTTCAAACCTAATCTATGTATTTTGAAATTATCATCATATTCTCAAATCAGGAGACCCGTGACTACGCGGTCAGTTGTACAAGTTTAATTGGTCATGTGGGAGGTCTTCGTACCTCTTACGGGATTGTTTAGGTGCTGGTTTGGATTTTCACCATCCAAGGGCTTGTTTTCAAACCTAATCAACATATTTTGAAATTATCGTCCTATTCTCAAATTGGGAGACCCGTGACTACATGATAAGTTCGTAGAAGTTACACTGGTCCCGTGCGAGGTGTTCGTGCCTCTTACGGGGCCGTTTAGGGGCTAGTTTGGGTTTTCACCCTCAAATGGCTTCTTTTCAAGCCTAATCTACATATTTTGAAATTATCATCATATTCTCAAACCTGGAGACTCAGGACTCCGCGGTTAGTTGATACAAGTTACATTAGTGCCGTGCGAGGTGTTCGTGCCTCTTAAATGGCCGTTTGGGGGCTGATTGGGGTTTTCACACTTTAAGGGCT
Source organism: Sambucus nigra (assembly GCA_949130495.1). Classification (NCBI taxonomy): domain Eukaryota; kingdom Viridiplantae; phylum Streptophyta; class Magnoliopsida; order Dipsacales; family Adoxaceae; genus Sambucus; species Sambucus nigra. The sequence continues at coordinate 765,276,172 of OX422207.1, forward strand.
TATTTTTAAGCTTAATCGATATATTTTCAAATTATCATCATATTCTCAAACAAAGAGTCTCATGACTACGCTGTTAGTTCGTACAAGTTATAGTGGTCTCATGCAAGGTGTTTGCGCCTCTCACGGGGCCATTTGGGGGATGGTTTTGATTTTCACTTTCAAAGGGCTTCATTTCAAGCCTAATCTACATATTTTTAAATTATCATCATATTCAGAAATCGGGAGACCCGTGATTACGCGGTCAATTCGTAAAAGTTACATTGGTTCCGTACGAGGTCTTCGTACCTCTTACGGGGCCGATTTGGGTTTTCACCCTCAAATGACTTATTTTCAAGAATAATCTACATATTTTGAAATTGTCATCATATTCTCAAATCGAGAGACCCGTGACTACGCCGTTAGTTCGTACAAGTTACATTGGTCCCGTGCGAGGGTCCGTGCCTCTTACGGGACCGTTTAGGGGCTGGTTTGGGTTTTCACCCTCGAACGGCTTGTTTTTAAGCCTAATCTACATATTTTCATACTATCATCACATTCTCAAACTGAGAGACCCGCGACTCCACGGTCAGTTCGGACATGTTACATTGGTCCCGTGCGAGGTGTTCGTGCATCTTACGGGGCCGTTTGAGGGCTGGTTTGATCTACATATTTTCAATTTATCCTCATTTTCTGAAACAGAGATGCCCTTGACTACACTGTCAATTCGTACAAGTTACATTGGTCCTGTGCGAAGTGTTCGTCCCTATTATGGAGCCATTTGGGGGTTGGTTTGGGTTTTCACCAATAAACGGCTTCTTTTCAAGCCTAATCTACATATTTTTAAATTATCATCATATTCATAAACCAAGAGACCCGTGACTACGCGATTAGTTCGTACAAGTTATATTGGTCCTGTGGGAGGTCTTCGTACCTTTTACGGGGCATTTGGGAGCTGGTCTGGATTTTCACCTCAAATGGCTTATTTTCAAGCCTAATCGACATATTTTTAAATTATCTTCCTATTCTCAAACCGGGAGACCCATGACTATGTGGTCATTTTGTATAAGTTACACAGGTCCCGTGCGAGCTGCTCGTGCCTCTTACAGGGCCGTTTAGGGGCTGCTTTGAGTTTTCACCTTCAAACGGCTTCTTTTCAAGCCTAATCTACATATTTCGAAATTATCATCATATTCTCAAATCGGGAGACCCGTGACTCCGCGATCAGTTGATACAAGTTGCACTGATCTCGTGCGAGGTGTTCGTGCCTCTTACGGGGCCGTTTGATGGCTGGTTCGGGGTTTTCACACTTTAAGGTCTTATATTTAAGCTTAATAGATATATTTTCAAATTATCATCATTTTTTGAAACAAATACGCCCGTGACTACGCTGTCAGTTCGTACAAGTTACAGTGATCCCATGCAACGTGTTGTGCCTCTTACGGGGCCTTTTGAGGGTTGGTTTGGGTTTTCACCCTCAAAGGGCTTATTTTCAACCCTAATCTACATATTTTGAAATTATCATCATATTCACAAACTGTACGCGGTTAGTTCGTACAAGTTACATTGATCCTGTGGGAGGTCTCTGTGCCTCTCACGGGGCCATTTAGGTGCTTGTTTGGGTTTTCACCCTCAAACGGCTTATTTTTAAGCCTAATCTACATATTTTTAATTTATTGTCATATTCTCAAACCGAGAGACCCATGACTATGCGGTCAGTTCGTACAAGTTACATTGATCCCGTACGAGGTGTTCGTACCTCTTACGGGGCCGTTTGGGGGCCGGTTTGGGTTTTTACCCTCGAACGGCTTGTTTTCAAGCCTAATCTACATATTTTTAAATTATCGTCCTATTCTTAAACAGGAGACCCGTGACTACGTGATCAGTTCGTAAAAGTTACATTAATCCCGTGCGAGGTGTTCGTGCCTCTAACGGGGCCGTTTGGCGGCTGGTTTGGGTTTTCACCCACAAACGGCTTGTTTTCAAGCCTAATCTACATATTTTGAAATTATCATCATATTCTCAAACCAGGAGATGAGAGACAACGCGTTCAGTTCATACAAGTTACATTGGTCCCGTACGAGGTGTTCGTGCCTCTTACGGGGCCGTTTGGGGGCTGGTTTGGGTTTTCACACTTTAAGAGCTTTTTTTTAAGCTTAATCGATATATTTTGAAATTATCATCCTATTCTCAAATCGCGAGACTCGTGAATCCGCGGTCAGTTAATACAAGTTACATTGATCCCGTGCGAGGTGCTCGTGCCTCTTACGGGACTGTTTGAGGGCTGGTTCGGGGTTTTCACCCTTTAAGGACTTGTTTTTAAGCTTAATCAATATATTTTAAAATTATCATCATTTTCTGAAATGGAGAGGCCCGTGACTACGCTGTCAGTTCGTACAAGTTACAATGGTCCCGAGCGAGGTGCTCGTCCCTCTTATGGGGCCGCTTGGGGGCTGGTTTGGGTTTTCACCCTCAAAAAACTTATTTTCAAGCCTAATATACATATTTTGAAATTATCATCATGTTCTCAAACCGGGAGACCCATGACTATGAGGTCAGTTTGTACAACATATATTGGTCCTGTGGGAGGTCGTTGTGCCTCTTACGGGGCCGTTTGAGCGCTACTTTCAGTTTTCACCCTCAAATGGTTTATTTTCAACCCTAATCTATATATTTTGAACTTATCATCATATTCTCAAACCGGGAGATCCATGACAACGCGGTCAGTTCGTATAAGTTACACTTGTCTTGTGCGAGGTGTTTGTGCCTCTTACGGGGCCGTTTAGGGGCTGGCTTGGGTTTTCGCCCTCAAATGGCTTCTTTTCAAGCCTAATCTACATATTTTGAAGTTATCATCATATTCTTAAACTGAGAGACCCGTGACTCCGCGGTCAGTTGATACAAGTTACATTGGTCCCCTGCGAGGTGTTCGTGCCTATTACGGGGCCGTTTAGGTGTTGGTTTAGGTTTTCACCCTCAAACGATCTATTTTCAAACCTAATCTACATATTTTAAACTTATCATCATGTTCTCAAACTGGGAGACCCGTGATAACGCGGTCAGTTCGTACAAGTTACACTGGTCCCGTGTGAGGTGTTTGTGCCTCTTACGGGGCCGTTTTGGGGTTGGTTTGGGTTTTCCCCCTCAAATGGCTTCTTTTTAAGCCTAATCTACATATTTTGAAATTATCGTCATATTCTCAAATCGGGAGACCCATGACTCCGCGGTCAGTTGATACAAGTTACATTGATCCCGTGCGAGGTATTCGTGCCTCTTACAGGGCTATTTAGGGGCCGGTTTCGGTTTTCACCCTCAAATGGTTTATTTTCAAGCCTAATCTACATATTTTGAACTTATCATCATATTCTCAAATTGGGAGACCCGTGATAACGCGGACAGTTCATACAAGTTACAGTGGTCCCGTGCGAGGTGTTCGTGCCTCTTACAGGGCCGTTTAGGGGTTGGTTTGGGTTTTCACCCTCAAATGGCTTCTTTTCAAGCCTAATCTACATATTTTGAAATTATCGTACTATTCTCAAATCGGGAGACCCGTGACTCCGCGGTGAGTTAATACAAGTTACATTGATCCCGTGCGAGGTGTTCGTGCCTCTTACGGGACCGTTTGAGGGCTGGTTCAGGGTTTTCACACTTTAAGGATTTATTTTTAAGCTTAATCAATATATTTTCAAATTATCATCATTTTCTAAAATAGAGAGGCCCGCGACTACACTGTCAGTTTGTACAAGTTATAGAGGTCCCATGCGAGGTGTTCGTTTCTCTTATGGGACCGTTTGGGGGCTCGTTTGGGTTTTCACCCTCAAACGGCTTATTTTTAAGCCTAATTAATATATTTTGAAATTATCGTCATATTCTCAAACGGGGAGACCCTCCACTACACCATCGGTTTCATACAAGTTAAATTGGTTCCGTACGAGGTGTTCGTGCCTCTTACGGGGTCGTTTGGGGGTTGGTTTGGATTCTTACCCTTTAAGGCCTTATTTTTAAGCGTAATCAATTTATTTTCAAATTATCATCATATTGTCAAACTGAGAGGCCCGTGACTATGCTCTCAGTTCGTACAAGTTACATTGGTCCCATTCGAGGTGTTCGTGCCTCTTACGAGGCCATTTGGGTGATGGTTTGGGTTTTCACCCTCAAATTGGTAGTTTTTAAGCCTAATATACATATTTTGAAATTATCGTCATATTTTCAAACCGAGAGACTCGTCACTACGCGGTCAGTTCGTACAAGTTACATTGGTCCCGTGCGAGGTCATCATGCCTCTTAGGGGGACGTTTAGGTGCTGGTTTTGATTTTCACCCTCAAACGGCTTGTTTTCAAGTGTAATCTACATGTTTTGAAATTAATTTCATATTCTCAAACCGGGAGACCCATGACTACGAGGTCAGTTCGTAAAAGTTACATTAGTCCCATGCATGGTGTTCGTGCCTCTTACGGGGCCGTTAGGGGGATAGTTTGTGTTTTTACCCTCAAATAGCCTGTTTTCAAGCCTAATCTACATATTTTTAAATTATCATCCTATTGTCAAATGGGGAGACCCATGATAACGCAGTCTGTTCGTACAAGTTACAAGGGTCCCGTGCGAGGTGTTCGTGTCTCTCAAGGGGCCGTTTGGGTCTGGTTTGGGTTTTCACCCTCAAACGGCTTCTTTTCAATCCTAATATACATATTTTGAAATTATCATCATATTCTCAAACCGGGAGACCCGTGACTATGAGGTCAGTTTGTAAAAGTTACATTGGTCCTGTGGGAGGTCGTTATGCCTTTTACGGGGCCGTTTGAGCGCTACTTTCATTTTTCACCCTCAAATGGTTTATTTTCAAGACTAATCTATATATTTTGAACTTATCATCATAATCTCAAATCGGGAGACCCATGACAATGCGATCAGTTCGTATAAGTCACACTTGTCCCGTTCGAGTTGTTTGTGCCTCTTACGGGGCCATTTAAGGGCTGGCTTGGGTTTTCCACCTCAAATGGCTTCTTTTCAAGCCTAATCTACATATTTTAAAGTTATCATCATATTCTTAAACTGAGAGACCCGTGACTCCGCGGTCAGTTGATACAAGTTACATTGGTCCCGTGCGAGGTGTTTGTGCTTGTTACGGGGCCGTTTAGGGGTTGGTTTCGGTTTTCACCCTCAAACGGTTTATTTTCAAACCTAATCTACATATTTTAAACTTATCATCAAATTCTCAAACTGGGAGACCCGTGACAACGCGATCAGTTCGTACAAATTACACTGGTCCCGTGCTAGGTGTTTGTGCCTCTTACGTGGCCGTTTTGCGGTTGGTTTGGGTTTTCCCACTCAAATGTCTTCTTTTTAAGCCTAATCTAGATATTTTGAAATTATCATCATATTCTCAAACCAGGAGACCCATGACTCCGCGGTCAGTTGATACAAGTTACATTGGTTCCGTGCGAGGTATTCGTGCCTCTTACGGGGATGTTTAGGGGCTGGTTTTGGTTTTCACCCTCAAATGATTTATTTTTAAGCCTAATCTACATATTTTAAACTTATCATCTTATTCTCAAACTGTGAGACCCGTGATAACGTGATCAGTTCATAAAAGTTACATTGGTCCCGTGCGAGGTGTTCGTGCCTCTTACGGGGTCGTTTAGGGACTGGTTTGGGTTTTCACCCTCAAATGGCTTCTTTTCAAGCCTAATCTACATATTTTGAAATAATCATCCTATTCTCAATTTGGGAGACTCGTGAATCCACGGTCAGCTAATACAAGTTACATTGATCCCGTGCGAGGTGCTCGTGCCTCTTACGGGACTGTTTGAGGGCTAGTTCGGGGTTTTCACACTTTAAGGACTTATTTTTAAGCTTAATCAATATATTTTCAAATTATCATCATTTTCTGAAATAGAGAGGCCTGTGAATACACTGTCAGTTTGTACAAGTTACAGTGGTCCCATGCGAGGTGTTCGTTCCTCTTATGGGGCCATTTGGGGGCTCGTTTGGGTTTTCACCCTCAAATGGCTTATTTTTAAGCCTAATTTATATATTTTGAAATTATCATCATATTCTCAAACCGGGAGACCATCCACTACGCGGTCAGTTCATACAAGTTAAATTGGTTCCGTACGAGGTGTTCGTGCCTCATACGAGGCCGTTTGGGGGTTGGTTTGGGTTTTCACCCTTTAAGGGCTTATTTTTAAGCGTAATCGATTTATTTTCAAATTATCATCATATTCTAAAATCGAGAGGCCCTTGACTACGCTCTCAGTTCGTACAAGTTACATTTGTCCCGTTCGAGGTGTTCGTGCCTCTTACGAGGCCGTTTGGGTGCTGGTTTGGGTTTTCACCCTCAAATTGGTAGTTTTTAAGCCTAATATACATATTTTGAAATTATCGTCATATTCTCAAACCGGTAAACTCATCACTACGCGGTCAGTTCGTACAAGTTACATTGGTCCCGTGCGAGGTCATCGTGCCTCTTAGGGGACCGTTTAGGTTTTGGTTTGGGTTTTCACCCTCAAATGGCTTGTTTTCAAGCCTAATCTACATATTTTGAAATTAATTTCATATTCTCAAACCGGGAGACCCGTGACTACGTTGTCAGTTAGTACAAGTTACATTGATCCCATGCGAGGTGTTCGTGCCTCTTATGGGGCCATTTGGGGTTGGTATGGGTTTTCACCCTCAAACGGCTTGTTTTTAAGCCTAATCTACATATTTTGAAATTATCGTCATATTCTCAAATTGGGAGACTCGCGACTACGCGGTCAGTTCATAAAAGTCACATTGGTCCCATGCGTGGTGTTCGTGCCTCTTACGGGGCCATTTGGGGGATGGTTTGTGTTTTTACCCTCAAACGGCTTGTTTTCAAGCCTAAACTACATATTTTTAAATTATCATCCTATTGTCAAACCGGGACACCCGTGACAACGCGATCAGTTCGTACAAGTTACACTTGTCCCGTGCGAGGTGTTCGTGTCTCTCACGGGGCTGGTTTTGGTTTTTACCCTCAAACATCCTGTTTTTAAGCCTAATCTATATATTTTCAAATTATCGTCATATTCTCAAATTGGGAGACCCATGACTCCGCGGTCAGCTCGTACAAGTTACATTGGTCCCATGCAAGGTGTTCATGCCTCTTACAGTGTGGTTTGGGGGTTGCTTTGGGTCTGCACACTTTAAGGGCTTGTTTTAAAGCTTAATCGTTATATTTTCAAATTATCATCATATTCTCAAATCGTGAAGCCCGTGACTAGCTGTCAGTTCGTAAAAGTTACATTGGTCTCATTCGAGGTGTTCGTGCCTCTCACGGGGTCGTTTGGGTGCTGGTTTGGGTTTTCACCGTCAAACTACTTGTTTTTATTCGTAATCTACATATTTTGAAATTATCATCATATTCGCAAATCGAGAGATCCGCGACTACGCGGTCAGTTCTTCCAAGTTACATTAGTCATGTGCGAGGTCTTCGTGCCTCTTACGGGGCCGTTTGCGGGCTGGTTTGGATTTTCACCCACAAATAGCTTGTTTTCAAGCCTAATCTACATATTTTTGAATTATCATTATATTCTCAAATCAGGAGACCCCAGACTACGCGGTCAGTTTGTACAAGTTACATTGGTCCCGTGCGAGGTGTCCGTGCCTCTTTCGGGGCCCTTTAGGTGCTGGTTTAGGTTTTCACACTCAAACGGTTTATTTTCAAACCTAATCTACATATTTTGAAATTATTGTCATATTCTCAAACCGGCAGACCCCTGACTACGCGCTCAGTTCATGCAAGTTACATTGGTCCCATGCGAGGTGTTCGTGCCTCTTACGGGGCCGGTTGGGGGCTGGTTTGGGTTTTCACCCTCAAACGATTTGTTTTTAAGCCTAATTTATATATTTTGAAACTATCGTCTTATTCTCAAACCGGGAGACCCACCACAACCCGGTCAATTCGTACAAGTTATATTGGTTCCGTACGAGGTGTTCATGCCTCTTACGGGGTCGTTTGGGGGTTTGTTTGGGTTTTCACCCTTAAAGGGATTACTTTTAAGCGTAATCGACTTATTTTCAAATTATCGTCATATTCTCAAACCGAGAGGCCTGTGACTACGCTCTCAGTTCGTACAAGTTACATTGGTCCCGTTCGAGGTGTTCGTGCCTCTTACGGGGCCGTTTGGGTGCTGGTTGGGTTTTGACCCTCAAACATGTAGTTTTTAAGCTCAATCTACATATTTTGAAATTATCATCATATTCTCAAACCGGAAGACTCCTCACTACACGGTCAGTTTTTACAAGTTACATTGGTCCCGTGCGAGGTGATCGTGCCTCTTACGGGGCTGTTTATGTGCTGGTTTGGGTTTTCACGCTCAAAAGGCTTTTTTTCAAGCCTAATCTACATATTTTGAAATTAATTTCATATTCTCAAATCAGGAGACCGGTGACTAAGCGATCAGTTCGTACAACTTACATTGATGTCGTGCGAGGTGTTTGTGCCTCTAACGGGGCCATTTGGGGTTGGTTTGGGTTTTCACCCTCAAGCGGCTTATTTCTAAGCCTAATCTACATATTTTTGAAATTATCACCATATTCTCAAATCGAGAGACCCGCGACTACACAGTCAGTTTGTAAAAGTTACATTGGTCCCGTGCGAGGTGTTCGTGTCTCTCACGGGGCCGTTTGGGGGCTGGTTTGGATTTTCACCCTCAAACGTCTTATTTTTAAGCCTAATCTACATATTTTCAAATTATCATCATATTCTCAAATTGGGAGACCCACGACTCCACGATCAGCTTGTACAAGTTACATTGGTCCCGTGCGAGGTGTTCGTGCCTCTTATAGTGTCGTTTGGGGGTTGGTTTGGGTTTTCACACTTTAAGGGCATGTTTTAAAGCTTAATAGATATATTTTCAAATTATCGTCATATTCTCAAACGGAGAGTCCCATGACTACGCTGTAAGTTTGTACAAGTTACAGTAGTCCCGTGCGAGTTGTTTGTGTCTCTTATAGGGCCGTTTGGGGGCTGGTTTGGGTTTTCACCCTCAAACGGCTTCTTTTAAAGCCTAATCAACATATTTGTAAATTATCATCATATTCTCAAACCGAGAGACCCGCGACTACGCGGTCAGTTCATACAAGTTACATTGGTCCTGTGCGAGGTCTTCGTGCCTCTTACGGGGCCGTTTGGGGGCTGGTTTGGGTTTTCACCCTCAAACGGCTTGTTTTCAAGCCTAATCTTTGTATTTTTCAAATTATCGTCATATTCTCAAATCGGGAGACTTGAGACTACGCAGTCAGTTCGTACAAGTTACATTGGTCCCGTGCGAGGTGTTCGTGCCTCTGATGGGGCTGTTTACGAGTTGGTTTGGGTTTTCACCCTCAAACGGCTTGTTTTCAAGACTAATCTACATATTTTGAAATTATCATCATATTCTCAAATCGGGAGACCCGTGACTACGCGATCAGTTCGTACAAGTTGCATTGGTACTGTGCGAGGTGTTCATGCATCTTGCGGGGCCATTTGGGGGCTGATTTGGGTTTTCAGCCTCAAACGGCCTGTTTTTAAGCTTAATCGAGGTATTTTGAAATTATCATCATATTCTTAAACTGGGAGGCCTGTGACTAGGCTGTCAGTTCCTACAAGTTACATTCATCCCGTGCGAGTTATTTATCTCTTACGAGGCCGTTTGGGGGCTAGTTTGGGTTTTCACCCTCAGACGACTTGTTTTTAAGCCTAATCTACATATTTTAAAATTATTGTCATATTCTCAAATTTAGAGACCCGCGACTACGCGATCAGTCCGTACAAGTTCCATTGGTTTCGTGTGAGGTGTTTGTGCCTCTTACGGGGCCGTTTGGGGGCTGGTTTGGGTTTTCACCCTTTAAGGGCTTATTTTTAAGCGTAATCGATTTATTTTAAAATTATCATGATGATGATGCTAGAAATAGCACCACCCTTGAAGGTGTTTGTGATCTCAATTCAATGTTAACAATGGCAGCATGAGGTATATACACACATAGTAGAAGGAGATGAGGAGAAGAGGATTTACGCAGGAATATAAGTGGTTTAGCCAATTAGGCCTACGTCCACTGTGCAAGTGTATGATGTGTATCAATACGTGAGGGAACTAATGGCCATAGATACAATCTCTCAAGCTTTCTCTCTCTACTGTGTATTTGAACAAGGGTTCCATTAGGATTGCTAGTTTCGGGGATCCTTTGCAAAGTAGAGGATAACCTCTATATATAGTACCTGGAGGGTGTAATGTACACCCCATGCATTCAATGAGCATGTGTGTATGTGATCTAGCCAATATGAGGAAGACATCTGTCACTGTCATATGTAGAGAATGATGATGAAATATTCTCCCCACGTGTGGGGAATGATTTGTTACAACTGACTTGTGTCCACGTGTTCTTATCCAAATGTCAATAGATGCTCGGTCGTCGTTCTTGGTCATGACCTCGGCCTGGGATAAGCCGAGGTTGATAAAGACTAGTGTCCCGGGCACACCGAGATGGGCTATGAAGGTCTCGGCTTAAGTTAAGCCGTGACAAGATTGAGGTCGGCTAAAGCCGAGGTTGAGCTGGATCCTACCTGGAACATCGACTGATATCTTAATGAGGCTGACCTTGGTAGACGTATGGCTTCCTGCGACCTCAGCCATCCCCTGGCCGAGGTTGTCATACCCAATTGAACTGAAGTGCCGTCGACCCATATGATACATGCAGTTTCCCTTTGATGAGGTTGGCGGTAGTGTCGGCCTGGGCCGACCTTGCTATACCGAGGGTTGATTTCACGGACCTAAGGCTTTTCTAGCGTTGGCCACAATCTCGGTCGAGGTTGGTATCTCAGAGTCGAGGTCACACTTGGAACATATCAATCACCCCCCCCAGCCCCTAGTTACATGCGAGAGCAGATGACTGGGGGATCTCTACACCTCTGAGGTCTTTCTCCCATGTGCCAATGCTCACTTGACACTTGTCCATTACCGAAGTGTGGCTTTCTTGGTAAGCACGTGTTTTTAGCCGTCCTTTGAGGCTTCCAAGGCAATAATGGGACTTGGGAGATGTGCCCCCACATTTAAGGGTTTAAACCCCATTTTTTCCCTCCTTCCTCATTTCTCTTGCTTGGAACAACTTTATTTCTGCAGTAACTTTTCTCTCTAGAAATCTTGGGTTCGAAGTTCTTGGTGGAGATTCCTCGCGTCCTCTTCATTTCCTCCTACTACTTCTTCGCCAGGTATCCTCTACTATCCCTTTTTCCTTTATTTTTCCTGCAAGCATTCTTACTTTTGCATTTTCTGGCGAGTTTGGGAGTTTTCTGGCGAGAACTCCATACTTTAAGGCGAACTGTATTTGCCTTAGGTTTTATAGTTTGATCCTTAAACTGCTTTACTTCATTAGCCAATCTTGTTTGTTATTTAGAAGATCCTTAAGTGTAGTGTCTGCCTCTGATCCTCAGACCCCTATACCAACTTCTTGAGGAGTTCCCCTCTCTCAGAGAGAAGACTTTAGAAAAAATTAGGCAAATAGAGAGAGCATAGGAGGAGTCTCGTAAGTCATAAGAGTTTCCTCTTAGACCCATCTTCCCACCACCCCTGAGGGTGATATACCCTTTTCCATTGGAACCATTTAACCAAATAGAGGTCCCTGTCGAACCAGTACCGATGTCCGAGTCTGAGTCTTCCACCTCTGACCTTATGTCTGTAGATTCCTTCCAGGAGGCCATGGATTTCAGAACTAGGCAAGATCAGGCCCCTGATCAAGCCGAGATCTCAAGCCGTGCCTCATCCCATAATAATTCAAGCACCCCATCCTCTTCCTCAGAGGTTGAGATTGTTGAGCCGAGTGTGCCTATTCCCCCCATTCTTGACGTTATTCCTCTATCGATCGTTACCGGGGCTGAGTTCGCTCAGAGGTTCCCGAGTAATCCATCAACGTCTGCTCTGGTCGACGTTGAGAAAGATAATGACGATGATGATGACGCTGAAATTGATGTCGACGTCTCTGAGGCAGCCGAGATCGAGAATACCATTACTGAGGTAGACCTTCTTTTCTTCAGATATATGTACTCCATCAGCCCCTCCATAAAGCTTAGAAGACCTCTGAGGGAAGAGAGGGCTTACAATGGCCGAGACGGTGAGATTTACTTGTACGATAAGATGTTCAAGTTAGGGTTTCGTTTGCCCATTCATCCCATTATTAGGTCCATCCTTGCCTTCATTAATTTGGCCCCTTCCCAACTGTCCCCTAATGCTTGGAGGGTCATAATAGGTTCCATAGTCTTATGGAAGGTTGTCCACCACTCAGACCTTCCAGTTCAGGTTTTTGTTGGTTGCTATGTCCCATGCTCTGCCAAAAATCATCCGAGCTACTATCATTTTGTAGCTCGGAAGCCTGAGAAAAAGATGCTCCAAATAACTCAGACTTCCAACCACAACTGGAAGCCTCGTTATTTCTTTGCTTCAGGGCCATGGGAATTTGGTCCATGTGTTCCTTTGTCCTTGCTAGAGCCGAGGATGCCCCTAAGATGGGGTAAGGTCACCATGTCTGCCAAGTTCGACCCAGGTCTGAGCCTGCAGAACCTTCAGAAGGTGAAAGACCTTCAAGATCAGGGGATGCATGGTCTGCTTGTCAAATTTGAACACTTGATGACCCCCCACTACCTCTTTGAGATGGGTCTAGGTGGAAGTCCTCCTGCTGAGCTTGGTAAGCATTTTTTATTTGAAGCTAAACCTCTGAGTTTATTCATGTCTGATCTTTTAACTCAGACGTTTTAATCTTGCAGAGCGTCTGAAGGATATCTCAGACGAGCTTTGGGAGATGGCAGCCCCGAGTTTAACAAGGCTGGCGAAGAAGGTAGGACTTAATGCTCCTCCTCCAGAACCCTTAACCTCGAAGCCTCAAGCCACCAAGAATAGGGCTCCTACCGAACATGCCCCTGAGGATCAGAGGCAGAAGAAAAAGGGGGCGATTCTGCCATCCCCATTTCTTCTGCAGACGCACTTTCGGCTCATTTAGAGCAATTGAAGATCATCGACAGCATCGTCGACCACAGTCTGTAGGCTCTGCCTTTGGCTCTACCATGACCGAGGCCGATAAGCGTTTCTTCCGGTCATTGGACACACCCTTGCTAATTGAGTTCGGCATCCACAGGTCCATTCAAGTATGGCCTCATATTTCCTTATAATTTCCAAGTGTAACATCTTATTTGTCTCCAACTTATACATGATCACATAATCTACAGGGCTTGGCAGCTTTGCACCACCTCTCCAACTGGACTCTGAGGAAGTTGCTCCTCATCCAGAAGGGTCAAGAGGCCGAGAAGGTGCAAAGCACTCTGAACGGAGAAATTGACCACCTGAAGTCTGAGCTGGGTGAGTCTGAGAAGAAGGTGAAGGGGTTGGAGAAGGAGATCTCCCAGCTCAAGAAGGACCATGCCGTGGCTCTGAAGGCCAAGGATGATGTTCTACAGCAGAAGGTCAACTCGGTAGTGAAGGCGTGCCTTGATGACACCTCTGAGGGGATATTAGCTAAATAGAAAGCCTCTGATGAATTTATGAGCTTTGGCTTTGAGTACCTTGAGAGAGGCATCAAAGCTACTACCAAGTGGGCAGCTATCAAGGAGAAGGAGGCTGGCAGTTTGAAAGCCCTTGATTTCATAGGGCTCGGCTCTGCTAATCCTCAGCTAGCCCAGGCCCTTCAGGAAGTTGAGGAGGAGGTTATCGCTCCTGCAGAGACTGCAATGCTGGATGGCATAGAGGTTGGAGGGGCTGACCACAGGGATGACATTGCCGAGTTGACCAATGTCATCCAGCAGGACCAAGCCGAAGACACCAGCATTCCCCCCTTAAACCCTTAAATTCAATTATGAAGCTTCTTTGTAACCCCTGAATATTTGTAATCTCTGAACTTTTGTAATCTCTGAATTTTTGTAATCTCTGAATGAACATAGTTGACTCTTATTTTTTGAATCCTGACTGTATGGCAATCTCTGAGGGGGGTCATCTACTTTATTTTGTTGGATGTTTTAGATCTGGAGCTTGTGTAATGGTGTCTTCATGTACTAATTTAGTAGTCTTACCTCAGACCTTGTCACCACAGTGGCGTTATAGGGGTCTGAGATTATCACCTAAGATGTTATCCTCATAATTAATCTCACCAAATTAATGATGTTAAGGATCTGAGGTCATCTCATTATGGTGTCTGACCTCAGACCTTGTCACCACTGAGTGATGTTATAAGGGTCTCAGGTCATCACCTAAGATGTTATACTCATAATTAATCTCACCAAATTAATGATGTTAAGGGTCTGAGGTCATCTCATTATGGTGTCTGACCTCAGACCTTGTCACCACTGAGTGATGTTATGAGGGTCCGAGGTCATCACCTAAGATGTTATCCTCATAATTAATCTCACCAAATTAATGATGTTAAGGGTCTAAGGTCATCTCATTATGGTGTCTGACCACAGACCTTGTCACCACTGAGTGATGTTATGAGGGTTCGAGGTCATCACCTAAGATGTTATCCTCATAGTTAATCTCACCAAATTAATGATGTTAAGGGTCTGAGGTCATCTCATTATGGTGTCTTACCTCAGACCTTGTCACCACTGAGTGATGTTATAGGGGTCTGAGGTTATCACCTAAGATGTTATCCTCATAATTAATCTCACCAAGTTAATGATGTTAAGGGTCTGAGGTCATCTCATTATGGTGTCTGAACTCAGACCTTGTCACCACTGAGTGATGTTATGAGGCTCCGAGGTCATCACCTAAGATGTTATCCTCATAATTAATCTCACCAAATTAGTGATGTTCAGGGTCTGAGGTCATCTCATTATGGTGTCTGACCTCAGACCTTGTCACCACTAAGTGATGTTATGAGGGTCCGAGGTCATCACCTAAGATGTTATCCTCATAATTAATCTCACCAAATTAATGATGTTAAGGGTCTGAGGTCATCTCATTATGGTGTCTGACCTCAGACCTTGTCACCATTGAGTGATGTTATGAGGGTCCGAGGTCGTCACCTAAGATGTTAACCTCATAATTAATCTCACCAAATTAATGATGTTAAGGGTCTGAGGTCATCTCATTATGGTGTTTGACCTCAGACCTTGTCACCACTGAGTGATGTTATGAGGGTTCGAGGTCATCACCTAAGATGTTATCCTCATAATTAATCTCACAAAATTAATGATATTAAGGGTCTGAGGTCATCTCATTATGTTATCTAACCTCAGACCTTGTCACCACTGAGTGATGTTATAGGGGTCTGAGGTTATCACCTAAGATGTTATCCTCATAATTAATCTCACCAAATTAATGATGTTAAGGGCCTGAGGTCATCTCATTATGGTGTCTAACCTCAGACCTTGTCACCACTGAGTGATGTTATAAGGGTATGAGGTCATCACCTAAGATGTTATCCTCATAATTAATCTCACCAATTTAATGATGTTAAGGGTCTGAGGTCATCTCATTATGGTGTCTGACCTCAGACCTTGTCACCATCGAGTGATGTTATGTGGGTCCGAGGTCATCACCTAAGATGTTATCCCCATAATTAATCTCACCAAATTAATGATGTTAAGGGTCTGAGGTCATCTCATTATGGTGTCTGACCTCAGACCTTGTCACCACTGAGTGATGTTATGAGGGTTCGAGGTCATCACCTAAGATGTTATCCTCATAATTAATGACAAGTGCACAGTGAAGCAAGAACCGTCATGGGAACTGATCTTTTATTAATAACCTCTTCATAATAAGATGGTACATTTACATAAACTCCTTGCAACATCATATGTAATATTTCTTTAGGTGATCATCATTCTATGGGTTAGCGAAATGTTCCCCTTCTAGATTTTCTAGCCTGTAGGTGCCGGGCACAACCTCTTCTTTCACTTTGTAGGGACCATGCCAGTTTGGGTGGAGCTTGTTTGTTTTTTGTAAGGTCTTCTTTAGCACTAAGTCTCCCACTGCAATGGGTCTTGACTTCACCCTCTGGTTGTAGAATTTCGCTGCTCTCTGCTGGTAGGCTTCCTGTCTGATCTTCGCGTCTTCTCTTCTTTCTTCAATTAGATCTAGATCTAGCCTCCTCTCTTCCCCATTTTTATCAGGGTCATAGGTCTGTACCCTGTGAGTAGGGAGTCCCACCTTTGTTGGTATGACGGCCTCAAAGCCATGTGCAAGCATGAACGGGATTTATCCTGTAAGTGTCCTTGTCGTGGTTCTGTAGGCCCATAACACAGCGTAGACCTCCTCAGTCCATCTTCCTTTCACATCTTCTAACCTCTTATTGATTCCATCGAGAATTTTCATGTTCATAACCTCGGTCTGACCATTTTCCTGAGGTTGGACAGGAGATGAGAAGAACTGATTTATCCCAACTCTTCGGCAGTACTTTTCTAAAGAGGAGTTCTTGAACTGGGTCCTATTGTTCGAGATGAGAGTGTTTGGGAGGCCATGTCTGCATATGATGTTCCTCCAAATAAATTGGAAGGTCTTCTGTTCTGTGATCATTATCATTGGCTCTACCTTCACCCACTTTGAGAAGTAGTCAATGGCAACTATCAAGAATCGATAACTGTTGGCAGCTCTTGGTAGAGGTCCTACTAAGTCAATCCCCCATACTGCAAATGGCCATGGAGAGGTGATTGACGTCATAGGTTGATGAGGTTGATGGGGAATAGTGGCGAATCTTTGACATTTCTCAAACCTCTTCACGTAGGCTGTTGCGTCTTTGGACAAGGTTAGCCACCAGTACCCCTGCGTAATGATTCTCTTGGCCAAGGGTCTTCCCCCTATGTGGCTTGAGCAAGAACCCTCATGAACTTCCTGTAAGACCCGAGGAACTTTCGTGGGATGCACACATCTGAGGAGAGGTAATAGAAATCCCTTCTTGTACAAGATGTCTCTTATCATCGAGAACTTGGCAGCCTTATATCTCAATTTCCTCCTCTCTTGCTTGGACTCAGGTAGCTCTCCCTCTCTAATATATCTAACAAGGGGATCCATCCACGAGTCTCTTACGTTCAAATTATGACAAGGGTTACATACCTCCTCTTCCTCGATGGTCGCCTTCCTTAAGACCTCAACCGAAACTGTCCTTCTGACGTCTGTCTTCGTCGTTGAGGCCAACCTTTCCAACGCGTCTGCGTAGCTGGTACTCTGTCGAGGTACTCTCTTCAGTTTTGTCTCTTCGAAACATTCTAATATCGTTCTCACCCTCTTCAGATACTTGTCCATCCTTTCGTCTTTTGCCTCGTAAACTCCCAATACTTGATTGACAACTAACCTTGAGTCGCTGTGGAGTAGGAGTCGCCTCACACCCAGGGTCTTTGCCAACGAGAGGCCGGCTATCATGGCTTCATATTCTGACTCGTTGTTAGATGCCTTAAAGTTGAATCTCAAAGCGTACTCTATGTTAAAACCATTTGGGACTGAAAGTATCAACCCTACACCGCTTCCACTGTCGCATGAGGAACCATCAATGAAGAGGTTCCAAATGTCTGTATCCGATGAGAAAGCCCCCTCTGACATGACTCCCTTCTTGAAGAGGTACCGATCCTCCTCGTTCTCCGTTACTCTGTTCCTGATCTTTTCGTTCGCGATCTCTTCCTGATCTCGGGAGACGTTCGGTGCTACCTCTTCCTGCTCTCAAAAGACATCACAGTTTATCTTTTCAACACCCTTTAGGCCATTCTCTGCCTCGGCCTCTTCCCATGTGAACTCAGCAACAAAGTCTGCGAGGGCTTGCCCTTTGATGGTTGTCCTAAGTTGGTAGGTAAGGTCATACTCCCCCAACTCAATGGCCCAGGTCATCAATCTCCCGGACTTCTCAGGTTTATGTAGGACCTATCTTAGTGGGGAGTCGGTGAGGATAACCATAGAGTGGGATTGGAAGTAATGCTTCATCTTCCTTGAAGCATGTATCAGGGCATAAGCTAACTTTTTAATGCGAGGGTAATTTTGTTCAGACCCTTGAAGGGACTTACTGTTGAAATACACAGACCTTTGGATCCCAGCGTCTTCCCATATTATGGTTGCGCTTATGGCTGATTCGGAGACTGCCAGATACACATACAATTTCTCTCCTGCTACAGGACGAGATAGCAATAAGGGAGATCCTAAGTAAGACTTGAGCTGGTTGAAAGCTTTTTTTCACTCTTAGTCCCACTGGAAGGCCTTTCTAAGCACTTTAAAGAATGGAAGACACTTGTCTATTTCCCTACAGACAAATCTGTTGAGTGCAGACACTCTTCCGATGAGCCTTTGAACATCCTTGATACTTTTTGGTGTCTTCATATCAAGCAAAGCCTTGATTTTCTCTGGATTTGCTTCGATCCCTCTCTGGTTGACGATAAATCCTAGGAACTTCCCAGCTCCTACTCCGAAGACACACTTCACAGGGTTGAGTTTCATTCTGTAGAAGTTATATTGCTTCCGTTCGAGGTGTTCGTGCCTCTTACGGGGCCGTTTGGGTGCTGGTTTGGGTTTTCACTCTCAAACGGCTAGTTTATAAGCCTAATCTACAAATTTTAAAATTATCGTCATATTCTTAAATCGGGAGACTCGTCACTACGTGGTCAGTTCGTACATTGGTCCCGTACGAGGTGTTCGTGCCTCTTACGGGGCCGTTTAGGTGTTAGTTTGGGTTTTCACCCTCAAACGACTTGTTTTCAAGCCTAATCTACATATTTTTAAATTATTTTCATATTCTTAAACCGGGTGACCCGTGACTATGGGGTCAGTGTGTACAAGTTACATTGGTCCCGTGCGAGGTGTTCGTGCCTCTAACAGGGTCGTTTGGGGCTGGTTTGGGTTTTCACCCTCAAAAGGCTTATTTTCAAGCCTAATTTACATATTTTGAAATTATCGTCATATTCTCAAATTGGGATACCCGCGACTATGTGGTTTTTACCCTCAAACGACTTGTTTTCAAGCCTAATTTGTATATTTTTAAATTATAATCCTATTCTCAAACCGGTAGACCCATGACTACGCGATCAGTTCGTACAAGTTACACTGGTTCGTGCGAGGCGTTCGTGCCTCTTACGGGGCCGTTTGGTGGCCGGTTTGGGTTTTCACCCTCCAACGGCTTATTTTTAACCATAATCTACATATTTTGAAATTATCGTCATATTCTCAAACCGGGAGACCCGCGACTCCACGGTTAGTTCGTACAAGTTATATTGGTCCCGTTCGAGGTGTTCGTCCTTCTTACAGGGCCGTTTGCGGGTTGGTTTGGGTTTTCACACTTTAAAGGCTTGTTTTTAAGCTTAATCGATATATTTTCAAATTATCGTCATATGCTCAAATCGAGAGGCCACTACACTATCAGTTCGTACAAGTTACATTGGTCTCGTTTGAGGTATTCGTGCCTCTTACGGGGCCGTTTGGGTGCTGGTTTGGGTTTTCACCTTCAAACGACTTATTTTTCAGCCTAATCTACATATTTTGAAATTAGTGTCATATTCTCAAACCGGGAGACTTGTCACTACGCGATCAGTTTGTATAAGTTACATTGGTTCCATGCGAGGTGTCCGTGCCTCTTTCGGGGATGTTTAGGTGCTGGTTTGGGTTTTCACCCTTAAACGGCTTATTTTCAAGCCTAATCTACATATTCTGGAATTATTGTCATATTCTCAAACTGGGAGACCCGTGACTACGTGGTTAATTTGTAAAAGTTACATTGGTCCCAAACGAGGTGTTCGTGCCTCTTACAGGATTGTTTGGGGGCTGGTGTGGGTTTTCACCCTCAATCAGCTTGT
The DNA here is from genome assembly GCA_949130495.1 of Sambucus nigra. Taxonomy (NCBI): domain Eukaryota; kingdom Viridiplantae; phylum Streptophyta; class Magnoliopsida; order Dipsacales; family Adoxaceae; genus Sambucus; species Sambucus nigra. The sequence continues at coordinate 765,295,899 of OX422207.1, forward strand.
TTTCAAACCTAATCTACATATTTTGAAATTATCATCATATTCTCAAATCGGGAGACCCGTGATAACGCGGTCAGTTTGTACAAGTTACATTGGTCCAATGCGAGGTGTTCGTGCTTCTTATGGGGTCATTTGGGGGCTGGTTTGGGTTTTTACCCTCCAACGGCTTGTTTTTAAGCCTAATCTACATATTTTCATATTATCGTCATATTCTCAAACTAGGAGACCCGTGACTACGTGGTCAGTTCGTACAAGTTACATTGGTCCCGTGCGAGGTGTTCGTGCCTCTTACGGGGTCGTTTGAGGGCTGGTTTGGGTTTTCACACTTTAAGGGCTTGTTTTTAAGCTTAATCTATATATTTTCAATTTATCATCATATTCTCAAACCGAGAGGCTCGGGATGACGATGTCAGTTCGTACAAGTTACATTGGTCTCGTTCGAGGTGTTTGTGCCTCTTATGAAGCAATTTGGGTCCTAGTTTATATTTTCACCCTCAAACGGCTTATTTTTAAGCCTAATCTACATATTTTGAAATTATCATCATATTCTCAAATCGGGAGACTCGTCACTACGCGGTCAGTTTGTATAAGTTACATTGGTCCCGTGCGAGGTGTTCGTGCCTCTTACGGGGCTATTTAGGTGCTGGTTTGCATTTTCACCCTCAAACGGCTTGTTTTCAAGCCTAATCTATATATTTTGAAATTATTATCATATTCTCAAATCGAGAGACCCGTGACTACTTGGTCAGTTCGTACAAGTTACATTGGTCCCGTGTGAGGTGTTCGTGCCTCTTACAGGGCCGTTTGGGGGCCGGTTTGGGTTTTTACCCTCAAACGGCTTATTTTCAAGCCTAATCTACATATTTTGAAATTATCGTCATATTCTCAAACCGGGAGACCCACGACTACGTCGTCAGTTTTTTCAAGTTACATTGGTCTCGTGTGAGGTGTTTGTGCCTCTCACGGGGCCATTTGGGGGTTGGTTGGAGTTTTTACCCTCAAACGGCTTGTTTTTAAGCCTAATCTACATGTTTTTAAATTTTCATCCTATTCTCAAACCGGGAGACCCGGGACTACGCGGTCAGTTCTTACAAGTTACACTAGTCCCGTGCAAGGTTTTGTCCCTCTTACGAGGCCGTTTAGGGGCTGGTTTGGGTTTTCACCCTCAAACGACTTGTTTTTAAGCCTAATCTACATATTTTGAAATTATCGTTATATTCTCAAACCGGGAGACCTGCGAATACGCGGTCAGTTCGTACAAGTTACATTGGTCCCGTGCGAGGTGTTCGTTCCTCTTACGGGGCCGTTTGTGGGTTGGCTTGGATTTTTACCCTTTAAGGGATTTTTTTTAAGCTTAATCGATATATTTTTAAATTATCATCATACTCTCAAACAGGGAGGCCTGTGACTACATGGTCAGTTTCTATAAGTTACATTGGTCATGTGCGAGGTGATCATGCCTCTTATGGGGCCATTTGGGGGCCAGTTTAGGTTTTCACCCTTTAAGTCCTTATTGTTAAGCTTAATCGATATATTTTCTAATTATCGTCATATTCTCAAACCGGGAGGCCCGTGACGACACGATCAATTCCTATAAGTTAATTAGATATCGATGGTTGTTAGTGAATTAGTGAAAGTGTTTAAGGTTACAACTAACCTAAAAGATGTTATAGATATATATACTCACACGTTACCTAAATATGTTGATATGAACATGATAATACATAAATATATATACACACACATCACCTAAATATACACACAACGTAACCCCCCCCCCCCCCCCCCACCCCAAATATTCGTTCCTCCTACATCCCAAAACAAACCTAACATACATGTTACCTTATCAGTTTCAATGCTTCTTGAGTAGGACCTTGTAGCACCAGAAGAAGAAAAGAAGAGATACATTGAACATAAATACTGTTAATTATTGTGTCCGTGAAGTGATTTTCAAAGTTTAAAAGGAATGATCAGATATAGAATGAAAAAGACAAACTATAAATGCAGAGGAGAAATATTTCATTGCATTTTAAAAGGTTAATAAATGGGTACTAAATAATAGTTACCTTTAGTAACTTGATTCAGATTGGATGGAACTGGCTTGATTTGAACCTTTGTAAAATAAAACCAAACAAATCACTGGCAGCCTATGCTGGCCTTTTGATCTCCAAACCTCCCCAATACCTGCATTCAATTCCCACCCAGCACTGGATCAAACTCCTTAATATTTCAGTACCCATTTATGATTATACACACACGTGTGTGAAATTGATAACATGTCCGTTTTATGAGAATAATTGGGTATCATTACGTGCCATTAGGACACACGTTATATTGTGCTTTATTATATGGATATGTATCGATATAAATTAACACATTTGTGCATATAGTGAATAATCTACCTTTGATTGTGCTCAAGATGAATTGAATGGATCTAGATATCAAAGATTTTTATGGAAGATGATCATGGTTAATCTTTTTAATAAAGTAGTCTATGAAAGAACAAGGAGTGCAAGCTTACATCCTCCACTTCAAGGTGCTCCAAATAAGAAGCTCCATTCTTTGTACAGTTTTTCCTTCAAATAAAAACTTCGGATGTCCTACCTAATCACAAAAATCCATATGTCCATTACATATAAGAACATATCAGAAAGGCAAATGGTTCCATATATAATGAAATAAATAAATATTCACATTAATTTTTCTCTCACCTGTAAATCAACAATGGGAGGCACTTCAATCTCCTCCATTTTTGTTGCTAGTGAGAAACAGGACACAGCTAACAATTGGACTATCCAAGCTTTGTCCCTCTATGTGCACATTAACAATGTCACAAACATGAATAGGCACAATCAACATTTAATCACTTAAATTAGGTCAGATCATGTGAAAACCAATATATGAAATATCAAATCAAGAAGTTGACACAATGACTAGTGACTAACCTAGAGACCCAACAACCCACTAATTTATACCAACAGGTAAATAATATAAACAGAAAATAAGAAGAGAAGATTTAATTTAGCTTACAGTTTACAGATTTTGGAGTAATCCCGGGTGAGAATACTGTATCCAGTGGACATTTTGGTGTCGGATGCAATTACACAATAATCTGCACCTGCTATTGCAACGCAAGTCCTGCATGTGTGTGTGTGTGTGTGTGTGTGTGTATAGAGAGAGAGAATGTAAAGATACAAAATGGGAAGATAATGAATATAGAGATTTATATGAGAGGTGAGATAAATACCCTCTATTGTTAAGCACAAAACATAAAACCCATTCCAAAAATTAATATGAGAAATACTTCAGAAGGGCGAAAATAGCCTTGGAGGGAGTGTGCCGTGAGTGGAATTTCTTGCACGTTAACACCTTAAGGTTATAACCCCAAACTTCCTACCTCATTTTATAGGAGGGTAAATTAAATTAGGAATTGTAGGAAACAAATATTGTAGTGTGCCTTAGAGGAAGATATATAAAAGATAATGCAAATAGCCGACTCCCCTCTCCGATCTCCTAACCTCATCCTTATCAACCTCAGTGCTAACCCCAAACCTGTGGTAAAGGAGGGGAGTACGACGCAGAGGTTGCAGAAAAGGAGGGTAGTACGGCGGAGAGGATGCGTCAAAGGAGGGGAGTACGGTGGAGAGGAGGGGAGGTGACACGAAGAGGAATAGGGGTGATGGCAGCGGCAGATAGAATGAGAGGGGTAGGGCTTGGGTTTTTGGTAGAGAGAGAGAGAGGGAGTGGGGGAGAAGATGAGGGAGGAGAGAGAGGAGGGAAACTAAAGTGTGCCAAAATTTTAAGGTATTTTATATTGTATTCAAGTGTTATTAATTTTGGCACACTTTAAAACAGTGCCAAAATTTGGCACTATTTTAAAATGTGCCAAATTGTCATTAAACCGTGCCAGAATTTGTCAAAGTTTAAAACAGTGCCAAATTTTTAATACCAAGGTGTGCCAAATTGCTATTTTTGGTGTAGTGTATTGGTGGTCGACCTTGGCCAAGGATGCTGCAACATATGTCAAGAAGTGTGACAGGTGCCAAAGGTTTGCTACCATCCCCCACCAGCCTCATCAGCCTCTGACCTCAATCACATCTCCTTAACCATTTGCGGTGTGGGTAATTGATCTTGTAGGACCCTTACCCAAGGGTGTGAATAAATATCATTATCTGATCGTAACGATAGATTACATTTCGAAGTGGGTGGAGGCCGAGCCGATGATTACAATCACGGAGCAGAAAACCTTCTAGTTCTTCTGGAAAAATGTCATCTACAGATACGGTATACCCAACACCTTGATTTATGATAACGGAACACAATTCGAGAATGTCTCCCAGGATAAGTATTACAAAATAGTCGGCCTAAAATAATTCTTCTCCACTCCTAGCCGACCCCAGGATAATGGGTGATGGAAGTGAAAAACCAAACGATCCTTAATGGAATTAATAAGAAGTTAGAAGAAGCAAAGAGGAGACGGATCGAGGAAGTGTACGCTATCTTATAGGCCTATAGAACGACGGAGAGGACCCCTACGGAGGAAACCACATTTATTCTTACTTATGGGTCGGAGGCAATCGTACCAACGAAAATAGGTTTGCATACTCATAGGGTTCAGACCTATGACCCTGAGAAAAATAGTGATGAGAGGAGGCTTTATTTAGATCTTATAGAAGAAAGAAGAGAAGATGTTGAAGTTAGGCAAGATTCTTACCAGCAAAGAACAACAAGATTCCACAACAAGTGAGTAAAAATGCATCCGTTGAAAGTAGGGGACTTGGTACTGAAAAAGACATTGCAAAATCCCAATAAACTTCATCCGAATTGGCATGGCCCATACAAAGTGGTCGAAGAAGTGGTGTTGGTAACTTACATATTGGAAAACCTGGAAGGAGAGCCATTCTCCAACCCATGGAATGCCGACCACCTCAAGAAATATTATCAATGAGATTACAGTTTTACTATCTTACTTGTATTTATATTGTAATACATGTGTATGAGGCTCAGATGAAAGAAATTCAATGAAAACCAAATGTTGCTTCATATGTTGTCTACCTATTCAAATATGCATCTGTGTCAGCTCATCTTAGACTGCAAAACATCATTCGCGATGAAGTAAGCGTAAGTTTCCCTCAGTGATACGATAGTCTGGATGGGGTCGACCTCATCCATAAACTGCCAATAACATCGAAAGTCATTTATCATTTAAAACGTCATTAACTTGGTGGATTTGATCCCTCGGCTGAGGAGACACATGCACTCTCAAAACTACGAGGGAGGACTTATGCTTAAACATCATTAATTTGGTGGATGAAAATTTAAAATATCACTTAGATGTGGTTATTATTTAAAACATCATTCACTTAGAGGATTTGATCCCTCGACCGAGGCGACAGTTCTGGACGAGGCGACTCTCCATGCACTCTCAAAACGACGAGGGAGGACTTATGCTTAAACATCATTAATTTGGTGGATGCAAATTTAAAAAATCACTTAGTCATGGTTATTATTTAAAACATCATTAACTTGATGGATTTGATCCCTCGGTTGAGACGAAAGTGATGGACGAGGCGACTCTCCATGCACTCTCAAAACGACAAGGGATGAATTATGCTTAAACATCATTAAGTTAGTGGCTGCAAATTTAAAAAATCACTTGGTCATGGTTATTATTTAAAGCATCATTAACTTGATGGATTTGATTCCTCGACCAAAATGACAGTGTTGGACGAGGCGACTCTCCATGCACTCTCAGAAGAATGATGGAGGACTTATGCTTAAACATCATTAATTTGGTGAGTGAAAATTTAAAAAATCATTTAGCCGTGGTTATTATTTTAAATATCATTAACTTGATGGATTTGATCCCTCGACCAAGATGACGGTGCTGGATGAGGCAACTCTCCATGCGCTCTCAAAACGATGAGGGAGGACTTATGCTTAAACATCATTAATTTGGTGGATGCAAATTTAAAAAATCACTTAGTTGTGATTATTATTTAAAACATCATTAACTTGATGTATTTGATCCCTCGTCCAAGACGACAGTGCTGGACAAGGCGACTCTCCATGCACTCTCAAAACAACGAGGGAGGACTTATGCCTAAACATCATTAATTTCGTTGATGAAAATTTAAAAAATCACTTAGTCATGGTTATTATTTAAAGCATCATTAACTTAGTGAATTTGATCCCTCGGCATAGACGACAGTGCTGGAGCAGATGACTCTTCATGAACTCTCAAAACGATTAGGGAGGACTTATACTTAAACATCATTAAGTTGGTGGATAAAAATTTATAAAATCACTTAGTCGTGGTTATTATTTAAAACATCATTAACATGGTGGATTTCATCCCTCGGCCGAGACGACAGTGCTGGACTACGAAAAAAATTGTGAACAACATAATAAGCATAATTAAAGCATGCAAGTAAAATAAGAAGGAATGCAAATACAAAAGCAATAAGTTTCATTTCACAAAAAATAATAAGATTGCATGAAATGTGGAGGTATCAAGTTGTCCATAGCAAGCCAAACAAAGGTACAATCAAAAGAGGGTATCATCCATAGGCGGCCACCCTAATAAGTTGGCTCAAGATTGATGATGGGGGTTCCCTCTATGTCAGGTTCAGCTCCACCATAGGCTGGAAGGTTATCCACGGCAGCGTCGGCTGTCGCCATCAGCTCCACGTACTCCACACTACACCAAAAATAGCAATCTGGCATGGTTTAAAACTGTGCCAGATCAAATCAGGCATGGTTTTGAACTGTACCAGAATCAAGTGTTCCAAAATGGCCATTTTTTTGGCATGGTTTAAAAGTGTGCCAGTTTTAGCCAAACAGGAACACTTCTGGCATACTTTTAAACTGTGCTAGAATTTGATATTTCTGGCATACTTTTGCCACAGTTTATAACTATACCAGATTGAGTACATTTTGGTACCCTTTTGACGCATGTCAAATCCGTGCCGAAATTTGATACACTTTTAGCACGATTTTGAACGGTGCCAAATTTTTGGATCATAGAAAATTAATTATTTGAAAATAAGAAAATTCACAAATTGTGAATCTCGTACGTTGTTAATAAACTTATGTACATACAAACATCAAAATATTACAAGTCTTCATAGTTCACAGACCAAAAAAAATTGGATAGAGTTTCCTTTGTTTTCTGTACATTCTAAAACCTGCTAATATAAAGAATGTGTAATGTAAATCCTGTGTGGCCATAAAATATAACAATAAATTTACAAAACCCCGCACGGCTATAAAATTTAACAATAAAACTATAAAAGCCCGTGCGGCCATAACACAAAAAAATGGAATGTTGAAAATTAATGATATTAAATAAATAATCCCCTTGTTGTAAACCATTGACTTGTTCATGTGTTCCACGTGGAAAAAATCTAACGATAAAATGTTATCCTGTAAAAAAATAGGCTACAAAAAAGAAATGATATTAGTAACCAAGTAATTTTTAAAAAAAATATTCGAGCAGAAAAATTGCATATATGAGTTACAATTAATTTTATATTCTCAAACCAAAAGTCTTGCGACTACGTGATTAACTCCTACGAGTTACATTAGTCCCATAAGAGGTGTTAGTGCCTCTTACGGGGACGTTTGAGGACTGGTTTGAGTCTTCACCCATTAACGGCATGTTTTCAACAATAAACTAAATATTTTCAAATTATCGTCATATTCTCAAACCGGGAGATCTGTGACAACGCAATCAGTTCCTACAACTTACATTGGTCTCATGCAAGGTGTCCATGCCTCTTATGGGGCTGTTTGGGGGTTGGTTTGAGTTTTCACCCTTTAACGGCTTGTTCTTAAGCCTAATCTAAATATTTTTAAATTATAGTCACATTCTTAAACCAGGAGACCCGTGACTACACTATCAGTTTCTACAAGTTACGTTGGTCCCGTGGGAGGTTTTAGTGCCTCTTACAGGGCCGTTTGGGGGTTGGTTTGAGTTTTCACCGTTTAACGACATGTTTTTAAGTATAATCCAAATATTTTCAAATTATCGTCATATTTTCAAACCGGGAGACCCATGACTACACGATCAGTTCCTACAAGTAACATTGGTCACATGCGAGGTGTTCGTGCCTCTTAAGGGGTTGTTTGGGGGCTTGTTTGAGTTTTCACCCTTTAAATATTTTGAATCTACGCCTGACACTTGGGTATTGGCGTCTTTTCCATCATTTGACCGTCGGAAATGCAATCGTCTTTTCTAGTAATTATTTATTTTCCTACTTCCCGAGGCAAGTCATTTAAAAGCGATAGGAAAAGGATCGTCATCTACTTTTCACTCCCAGATTTCTAAACTCTGTTTTTTCTCACTCCGTTTTTATACTATCGTTCTTTCCATTGTCCGCCTTAGCAAATTTCTAAATTCTCTGTAAGAATTTCTTCCTTCTTCTTTCTTTGCTTTAGTCATCGTGATTTATCTTGTCGAATCTTTGGATAAATTTTGAGCCGATTTTGCAATTCCCTCTTGGGTTATTCTAGAGGAACTTCCTTCTTCAGCTGATTTATTTTCTCTGGCTGAGGGACACTGGTTTCCCTCACTTTTCATAGCTGAATGTGGATTTTCTTTTCCGCCTAATCCCCTATGTTTGGAATTTTGCCAATATTTTGATATTTTGCCTGCAAGAATAGCTCCAAATACATGGAGGGCAGTTAATGGCGTACATAGGTTAAACCAGATTCACGGGACTCGTTTAGGGATCCCTGAAATTATGTTTTGTTATAAATGGGTTACCAGTGATACCACATTTTATTTAAAAACTAGGTTTTCCAATAGAGCTTTAGTAGTCAATCTTCCCGATGCTAATAGGGACTATTTTGATCTTAGGGTTACGATGAAAAATTGGCAACACCCTCCATTAAAAGGGAATGATGTGTACCAAGGTCCCACGTGTCCACTTTATGGCAATGGGATAGGTTGTTTTCAATGATTGGATTTAGCTCTATTTATGTTTGATAAAATGCATCACTGATATTTATATTTGCTTTTGGAATTAATAACAAAAGAAAGCCCCCAAAATAGAGCGATATTCATATAAAGGCTTTGAAACTCATTTGGGGTTTGCACCAATCAGTTAACGGGGAGCACGTTAGAGCTGCTTCTAATTTACTGAGATACAAAAATACCACCTCTTCTTTCATTGCTCGTCCTCTTGCCCCTCCTGTGGTAATCGACCTTGATCGAGTACCAGCATCTCAAGTAAGTGTCGAGGGGCCTTCTTCATATTTAATGATGAGGAAGAGGAGAATGCATGTGTTCTTCGCTAAAGATGCTCCTGATACTGAAGGGATGAAGAAGAGCAAAGGGGATGGTCCAGTTGAAGGGACAAACAAAGTGGATGATATCTCCTCTAAAGTAACAATTTCACCTATCAAGGAAGTTATCAGGAAACTTCCTGTTGTCCCAAAAGAGGCAGCACCTTTGATTGAAGGTGCTGGTACTGCACAGGAAGAGGCAGCATCTTTAACTGAAGATGCTCCTTTGAGGAGATTGAGGAGAGGTCTTACAAAGAGACCTGTAGAACTGCTTCTTAACTTTCTGATGTTAAAGGTCCTTCCTCAGGAACTAGTTCTCCAGCTAGTATTACCCCTAGTTCGGCCGGGGGATTAATCAAGTCTTGGACCATTCCAGATTATCGAGCAGCTAGAGGTTCATTTTCAGGGGAGAAGGTCGCTGATTTTGTGACCCAATATATCGCATCAGTAAGTATTATTATTCCTAACACTTCTTCCCATATGCTGTATTCGCATTCTAACTTATCTTCATTTTTGGGTTCCAGTTTATGATCTTGGAGAGAGATGAGGCCATTAAAGCTGCAACCTCTTCCAGCAGAATTGAAGAAGCTTTTGCTGAGTTATCCCAATCCTTGAAGGATGCTCGGAAGAAATACAATGAAGATAAAGCTACCAGGGAAAAGAATCTTTTATCCGCAGAGTCAGCTCGTGATCAGGCTGTAAATGCCTCCAAGGAGTTGGAGGAAAAATTAAAAGTCTTCAATTCTAGCAAAAATAAAACTGATGGCAAGCTTGAAGAGACTCAACGGCGTAAGAAAGACCTTGAGGAGAAGGTGAGGCTTGTCGAAGAACGTGCTTTTTCTGAGAAGATGAAGAGAAAGACCTCAGTGAAGAAATCGTTCAGCTCTGGTTGGGATAACGGGTGGAATAGAGCCTTGACCTCGATTAATTTCCAGATGGAATATGCAAGTCTGAAGTACTTCAAGGATGGATCGGTCGCAACATTAAGAGAGTTAAATATTGCGAATGATTCAGAGTTGTTCCAAAAACACACTCATGACCCTCCTCCTACTATTGACAAGGAAGAGGAAGAGGAAGCTGCATCTGATGAGTCTTCTTTGATGCTAGTAGAATAAGTCCCTATTGCTAATGTTCCTCAACCCTCCGAATAATTTCAGCTAGCATCAACATCTACCGAGCAACATTAAATGCCTCCCAAGCAACCAACTTCTTCGTCCAAACCTGATGTTGATATGATAGGTAATAAGGAGAAGGTGTAGTGTTGCTCGGATCTTTATTTATGTTGTTCTTATATTTTTGTTTCTTTCTTGTAATTTTGGTTGTAACATCTCCTTTTATGAGTAATAAAATAGGTTGTTGTCATCTAATCTGAATATCTCCTTGACTTGTTCTTGTCTCTATCATTGTTGATGTGTTTTTACTTGTCTTTGCTAGTTCATTGCCAGGATGGAACTTTTATCAGCGCATGACACAGATTTGATGGGAAAATGTAATGATTACTTCAAAACGGATCATGCAGATTTTACTAAGGCTTAAATAATTGATATCCTTGGACTTTATGCTTTCGAGCAAGCAGTTGATGCATACCAATACTTGAAGTGTCTGCATGATCATGTTGTGGCTAACAACGTGGCTTATTATGAAATAATAGAAGGCCTTCAAGGGGTGACCGAAGAACTTTAACTTCAGTATAAAAGAACCACTGCACTGTTACACGAAGGTTACGAGAAAAAATACCAACAGTTGAGTGTTGATAGGGGCTATGACAAGTTCATCTCTGCCTATTAGAAAAAGGAAAGTGTGCTAAAGCTTGAGATCGAAGAGCATAGGAATATCTCCAAGATGCTAGAGCAGTAAAATATTGTGTTGCAAGAGGGAGTGAAGCAACTCAGATCTGCTGCCTCATCTTCTTCGGGAGCCTTGGTTCCAGTTAACAATGAAGGATTTTCCTTCCTAAAGACCGAAAATGCTGCCTTGAGGGAGGAGTTAGAGATTTTGAAACGAACTAGATCTACCCAGTCTACTCATGGCAGAATGAGTCCTTCTACCCGTGGACGAGCAAGGGCTGGTCGGATCAATATTGAAGAGATGAAGACCCAATTGGCTTTGGAAAATCAAGCGGTTCAATTGACGACGAAAAATCAGTCCTTGGCGGAGATGTCTAAAAAGCTTCAGAGTCTTACCGACCAACTCTCCAACCAGAGCTCTGTCCTAGAGAACAAAGAAATGTTGGTGAAGAAGATCCATAAGGAACTTGAGAGATTAACCTACTTATTTCACAAGCAGCCTAGGGAGTTCTGGATGGCAGAATATAATAAAGGTTTATGCCACCTCGATTCTCGATTGAAACAATCCAGCAATGAGGGATACAAACAAGGATGGTTGAATGTCTTATGTGTAATGAAAGTTGATCTAGGACTATCCTTGTGGGATTGGTGTGAGCCTGGATTACTTGACTTATCGGTTCCTCCCTTTAAACTCGATGTCAGCTGGATTCCAACTCGTGCCATTCATCGGTGTTTGATCTCTAGGTATCTTGGTGATTACCAGCTTCATTTAGAGTTTGAGATATATCGTCCTCAACATTTGCTTGATCGACCATGTTCGAGCAACAAGAGAATGCTACAAGATATTAACTTTATCAATTCTCCCTATGCGTTAGATGACCCTCCGGTCGGGATGGAACCTGTGGCAAAATCAAAGGGAAAGAAACCCATAGAATAGGAAATTTGTATTCAATGAAACAAAATTCATGTTTATGTGGCCTGCTTGTGGTTAATAACAATTGGTTTTTCATATTTTGTGAGATTGGTTTCTCGTTTTTATGGATGAATGTATATATGCATATATATAGAGAGGGACAATTTGTCCTATTCTGCCTAGATAATGGAGCTTGCCCCATTTGTTGCCTAGTTGTAGTGACTTATCACTTAATAGTGACTAAGCAATGGGGTGATTTTCATCCCATGTTACTGCCTAGTTATAGTAATAGTGTTGGGATTACCTTGGTGCCTAGACAGTAGATTCCCCGTGAGGTCACCCATCTTTTTGCCTAGTTTGGGATATCTCTTGAGATCAGTCGTGATCAAAAAGGCTTTGCCTTGTATGATCGTTATGCCAAATTTATTGGGTGCCCTACCAACCGGAGTTGGTGGTTGTTGATTTTGATCAACCGGAATTGATGTAGTGCGTAGCACGAGTATTCTAACAAAAATTAAACAAAAAGACGACATATGGAAAAACCAACACTTTTATTAATGTAAGGAGAAATGTGTACATGTAAGTCGGTATTACTGGTAATACTTGCGCAAATGCTCTGCATTCCATGCATTTTTAATTTGTTCCCCCTTTAAAGTTTCTATTCTGTAAGTCCCAGGGCAAACAATTGTAGTTACTCGATAGGGACCATGCCAATTAGCCTCTAGCTTGTTATGCTTCTGAATCACCTTCTTGAGCACATAATCCCCCTCCTTAAGTTCATAGTTCTTCACTCTTTTGTTGTAGATCATGGATGTTCTTTGTTGGTAGGTTGCGTTCCTGATTGCCGCATCTTCTCGAACTTCCTTGAGCATGTCCATGTCTAAGCGTCTCATCAAATCACTTATAGGAGAGTTGAAATTGAGTACCCTGTGTGTAGGCAGGCCCAATTCAACTGGGATAATTGCTTCGCTTCCAAAGGATAGAATGTAGGGTGATTCTCCAGTAGCTATTCGAGGCGTTGTGCGATATGCACAGAGCATAGAGTGTATCTCGTTAATCCAATTCCCTTTTTCTTTATCCAGTCATTTCTTCCAGCCGTTCATCAAAGTCATGTTCGTTGCTTCACTTTATCCACTACTCTGTGGGTGGCCGGGTGCAGAATGGATCTTCGGAACATTGGATTGACGATAATATGCAGTGAATTCCTCATTATCAAATTGGGTTCCATGGTCTCTGATAAAGGCAAGTGGCAATCCATACCTGCAAATAATATTCTTCCATATAAACTGGTACACCCTTTCATACCACATATCAATGAGAGGTTCGGCCTTGACCCACTTGGTGAAATAATCAAGAACGACTGCCAGATATTTGAACCTCCCTTTGGTGGTCGGCAGAGGTCCGACCAAGTCTATACCCCACATAGCTGAAGCCCTTATACTTTTGACTCACTTGAGTCTATAATGTATAAGTGCTCATCTAGTTTGGAAATTGTGACAAAATTGTGTCCTCCCTAGTATCCAAAGAACCTCAGAAGTTGGTTTTGCTACTTCATCTCTCTATCTTGTTTTGATCAAGATCAAATTGCCAACACTCACACACAATAGAATTCATTTATTACATATCATACTGCATAATAATGTATATACATATGTTGAGTGTGTTTAAATCCCTAAATTGGATTTTTAATAATTTTTTGGGATTTTTTAAACATTTTTAAAATAAAGTTTTTTTAATTAAAACTTGTTTTAAAAAGTTTTGTGGTCATTTTGTAAATATAATTTGTTGGTTATATTAGCCTTTTGTTACCTTGGGTAGAATCCGAAAGCGGAGTAAACTTGAGGGTGTGGTTTTAATTAACTTTAGACGTGCGTTTGTGATCCTGTTATTGACCAACACCTGTCTTCGTCTGATTGCCTAAAGTTGTGTTTCTTTACTGAGTTAAAACAGCGTATGTTTGTAGCCCTTGGATCATTAGCTATCAACGATCTGCATGTTATCTTGGTGAATCCCAGTACAACTTTATAAACCAGTCAGGATTCGTTTAATCACCGCTTTATTAGAACCCTTCGATCTAAGTCAATTTGTCTTGACTTAATCCTAGCCCTTGGTTCTGAGCCAGCCTCTCGAACCTTCTCCTCACCCTATAAAAGGGACCCTTCTCTCAGACTTTGAAGACTTTTGCCATTTTCATTTCCTTTGAGAAATTGAGAGAGTAGAGAGAGAAGAGAGAAGAGAGAGAGTTAGAAACCCTAACCCTGTTTCGTCAAAACCTCTTCCATCCAAACACAAACACTTCTTCAAAACTCCATATCCAAAACACTACCCTGAGTGTTCTTGAGTGATTGAGAGTTTGAGTTGAGTTTGTTATTGTTGCGGTAACCTCTTGTTCACTAGATCTTGTTTTCAACTTAAACGTTTACTCATATCTACTTTCTGATTTTATAGAAATTTCAGATCTGTGTTATACATGTTACATTACACTTAGTTTCATTCTTTATTTCTCATCTTGAGAAATATATTGTTGTTTATTTTCTATAAAATGTTTGCTTACTTTGAAATCAACAATAAATGCTTTCTGTTTCTAGTTCTTGTAAAACTAAACCTTTGACCTAGTTGGAATCACACTTGGAGGTTTTCAATCTCGAAAAACCTTTCTAAAGTTCTGAGATTGATTAAGACCTTGTTTGTCTTCCTATCAAGGTATCCGTGGATTCTGGGAATGATTTAAAGGTCAAATAAGGTTCAAAGTTTTGTAAGAAGAGAGAAAAAGGAAAGATCACAGCATATAGTGTTACTGTAATTTGTTAGGACTGTTTGTACATAATAAGTGTGTGTGTGTGTTCATGCATGTGTTAGAAAGCACCTCCACAAACACTTTCACCCTACAATGTGAAAAGTGTTGGTAATAAGATCTTGTGAATAAAGAGTCGACGTAAAGTGTTGGAACAAATCAGAAGTTAACAAACTGGGAGAACTACATCTACAATCAGAACTGCAGAGAAGTTTTAAGGACACCAGAGGGTACATTCCTAAACTTATATAGGTCTGAGTTGTTTTCATGTTAGTAATATAGTTTGTAACTCATATATTTGTTTTAGTGGATTTTTCATTTTACTCCGTAGAGGGAGTCGTGGATGTTTCCTCAATTGGTGAGGTTTTACCACGTAAAAAAACATCGTGAACATAATCTTTATACATCTCCTCATCTCATTCTTGGTTGTGTTGAGTTTAAGTTTTTTAAACTTCTTTATAAACCTATTATTCAATTCTTGAATAGATCTCGTACATACTGATTTGTTTAACACATCTTGTGTTCAAATAGTTTGATTTTTTACTAAAAGAGTTTCTTAAAAAAATAGATCGGAGTTACTTAAATAGTTTATTTTTAATAAACGGCTTTAGTAACATTTTTCAATAGCAAATGGCCAAGGGGGTGTAATGGGTGTTAACAATTCCTTTGAACAGAAGAAAAATGCTGGCACTTATCGGATTTCTTTGCATAGGCTGTGCAGTCAGCTCTCATCGTCAGCTAATAATATCCCTGCATCGTTATCCTTTGTAGGAGAGTCCGTCCTACCACATGAGCTCCACAAAAACCTTTATGAACCTCTTCATTCAGGTTTTTAAGTTCCGAGGGATGTACAAATCTCTGTAACCTGTGATGATACCTATTTAGTACAAAATGCCATCATTTAGTACATATCGAGTAGCTTTACACTTCAGCCTCTTACCTTCTAGTTAGTCAGTTGGTGCCACCCCGTCTTTGATGTATGCCCTCATAGGATCCATCCAGGATGGCCCCATATCTAGGGTAATGAATTTCACCCTTAAATTTTCATCTATGCTCCATTTTGCCTATATCTCGATAGGAATTACTCTTCGTAGCTCGGTACGAGTGGCTGAGGCTAACCAAGCTAATGTGTCAGCCCTGGCATTCTCCAATCTTGGTATCCGGACCAACTGAAATGCAGTAAAGGTGGACATAATATCCTTAGCTCTGGCGTAGTATCTTGACATCAAGTCTCCCTTCGCTGCGTACAGCCCTAAAATCTGATGTACAATTAATTATGAATCACTAAACACGGTTATTTGCTATGCGTGCAATGTTTTTACCAAACTCAGGTCGACGATCATGGCTTCATATTCGGCCTCATTATTGGAGGCTTTAAATTGGAAGCGCAGAGCGTATTCGACATCCAATCCATGAAGGTTGTTAAGAATTATTCCTGCTCCACTTTTTGTTGCGCATGAGGAGCCATCAACATACAAGTTCCATACAGGTATCTCCTCATCAAACTCTTGGTCTGATAAGGTTCCCTGATGGAATGTTTGGTACTTTCTTTCATTATTCTCCACTATTGGACCATTACCTGATGATGCTTGTTGCTCGTTATTCATTTTTTCTGATGACTATGCCACTGTTAGTTGATCGGGCACTATCCTTAATGATTCCATAACATCCATGTGTTGTTTTACATTAGGCACTTGCTGGTCGGGGGTATCTGGGTAAGTGAATTCTGCAATGAAATTAGGCACCGCCTGCCCTTTGAGTGAGGAACTTAGCTCATAAATAATAGCATACTCTCCCAGTTTGACCACCCAATACATTAGTCTTCAGAATTTTCCTACTTGTGCAAAGCCTGTCTAAGTGGCATATCAATGTACACCACTATGGTATGGGCCTTGAAATAAGGTCTCATTCTACTGCTTGCTTCAATTAGAGCTAATGCTAGCTTTTCGAACTTTGGATATCTAATTTCTTCTCCTCGGAACGCTTTGCTGGTGTAGTACACGGGTTTTGATAATCTATCCTCCATTCTTATCAATGCCGAATAGGATGCATTCTCCGAGATAGCCAGGTATAAGTATAATCTTTTGCCCATAACCGGACTAGATAATAGTGGAGGTATCCCCAAATACATCTTTAATTCTTGAAATGCCTGCTCGAATTCGTCATTCCATTCACAAGTTGTCCTAAGGGTCTTGAAGAATGGGAGACATCTGTCTGTTGCTCTCGATACAAACCTGTTAAGAGCTGCGACGCGGCCTGTGAGGCTTTGTACTTCCTTCTTCGTAGCTGGAGATCATAATTCTAGCAGAGCTTTGATCTTATTTGGATTCGCTTCGCTACCTCGCTGATTCACAATATACCCGAGGAACATGCCTTCTCGTACACCGAATATGCATTTCGTTGGGTTCAACTTCATGTTATATTTGTCCAATTAATCAAAGGTTTAGGCGAGGTCAACTAGATGGTCGGCAGATTTCTTGCTCTTAGTTAGCATATCATCGACGTAAACCTCCATGTTTTTGTCGATTTTCTTTGCGAAGACCTCTGGTACGTAGCGCCTGCATTTTTAAGTCCGAATGGCATTACATTATAGCAGTATGTTCCCCTTGAGGTAATAAAAGAAGTACTCTCTCTATGTTCTAGTTTCATCTTGATCTGGTTATAGCCGGAGTAAGCATCCATGAAGCTCAATAACTCGTGCCCCGAGGTAGCATCCACCAGCTGATCAATTCGGGGTAAAGGAAAGTGATCTTTTGGGCAAGCTTTATTGAGATCAGTGAAATCTACACACATCCTCCACTTGTTATTCTTCTTTTTTACCATAACAACATTGGCTAGCCAGTTGGGGTATTTGACATCTTCGATGAAGAAGGCCTTTTGTAGATTCTTGACTTCTTCTTGGATTGCCTGATTCTTCTCTGGGCTAAATACCCTTCATCGCTGCTTTACCGACTTATCCTCCTTGTTAACATTGAGCTCATGGCATAGGAAAGTCGGATCTATTCCTGGCATGTCTTTGTGGCTCCATGCGAAAGCTTGCTTTCTATGCTGTAGAAATGCCACTAGCTCCTGTTTTATGGACGGATCCAGGGAAGCGCTGATTTGAGTTATTCGTTCTGGTCATTCATCGTCCAGAATGATATTCTCTGTAGTTTCGACGACTTGGCCCTTGACAAGTTGAGACTCACCTCGGAGGTCCAAAGTCTCGATCTCCGCCTCTTCAGACTCATCCACCTGGTAGGTGGTGGATTTATTCCTCACCTCCTCCAATCCTTCTAGCTCGACAGATGAATAGTAGCATTCCCAAGCTACTTTCTGGTCGCCCTTCACAACTCCAACTTCAAAATTGGTCAGAAACTTCAAGCACTGGTGTACCGTGGATGGTACGGCCTCAAACTTCTTCAGGCCTACTCTTCCCACGATTATGTTGTAGGTTGATTGGACATTCTTATCCATTATAAAAAAAAGCGTACGTTTTCTATTCTACAGGTAGGCCAGGTGCCCATGAGCATGTCCAACTTGATCATCCCAAGTGGGAAGACTTTCTCTCCCGTAAAACTAAGGAGGGGACTGTGATATGGTTCCACCTCGTCTAACTTCAAATTCAAACTATCAAAATAGGCATAGAACATTATGTCTGTAGAGCTACCATTGTCTACCAATACACGTGAAATCACTACATACTTCATTCTTGTCTTGACCACTAAAGGATCGTCGTGAGGATATAGTACGCCAACAAGATCATATTTGGAAAATCCGATGACAAGTTTGTCCCTATTCACCTTCCTCGAACGATCGTCCTCTGTTAAATTTATACGATGTATGTAAGAATAAGCTTGAGCCTCATTGAGGAAAGATTTTTGTTCAACGGTATGATCTCCTCCCCCTGCATCGCCACCTGTAATCACATTACATTCGAATGATCCGAAATTAATGGAAAATACCTCGCGTTCTGGTTGCCTTGGTTTTTTAGGGAGGTCGGGATCATCCTCTGGATTATCTTCATGTCTCCTCTTGTTATCATTTCTTGGTTGGCAAGGAGATTTGGACCTTTGTCTTCCTCTTTCGCTAGTCTTCCAACCATTCTCGCGATCGACGAACTTACTTAATTTTTCGCGCCTGATGAGTGTTTCAATCTCATTCTGGAGAGCTATGCAGTGTTTGTTCATGTGGACGTGATCTCTATGGAACTAGCAATATTTGGACTTATCCCTCTTATCGGGGTATGTCCTCATTTTCTATGGCCAATTTAGCTCCTCGCTATTCTTGATCTCTTCCAGAATATGGTTTATATCCACCTTCAGGGGTGTGTAATTCCCATACTTCTTCAATTGCTTAAACGCCTCCTTGGATTTTGGTCGCTTACCATTCCCATTTCACTTTTGGTCCTTCTTCTCGGCTGTACCTTCAGCCTTGGTCTCTACTTTAGTGCCAAGGTTCTTCTTCGCAGCCATGGACTCTTCGGCATTCATGATCTTGGCTTCCTTTGCCATCAGTTCTTCCATATATTTAGGGGGGTCTTTGGCCAATGTATAATATAACTTATTCGGTAATAAACCACTCATTAGAGATGTTATTTCTATTTTCTCCTTGTAGTCAATCAATTTCAGCTTCTTATTATTAAAATGAGTGATGTAATCCCTGGTGCTTTCTCCTGTTTTCTTCCTCACACTTAGTAGGTGCGCTACTCTCTTAACTGGCTTTGCTCCAAAGTAGAAGTTTCCTATGAATAACTCTGCCAATTGATGGAAAGTAGTAATCTTTCCCCGAAAAAGATTATTGTACCATATCTGGGCTAATCCAGTGATGGTTCCAGAGAAATCCCTGCACCGCATCTCGTCTGAAACTTCATAGATGTCAGCAGCGGCCTGGTACTACTCTATATACTGGACGGGATCAGTTTTTCCATCATATTTGGGCGTCACTACCGGGGCTTTAAACTTTGATGGCGTGGGAAAATCCACTACCGTTTGCACGAAAGGTGACCCTTGGACAAAAGTTCTTTGGAGAGGATTCTTATCCTTAGCCATTTCCCCTAACCGGTCTTCCAATCTCTGAATGGATCCCTTTCACGCATCATTCGCAACCACGAGCCTATTTGTCCGAGCAACAGAGCGCACGGAATTCTCCTCTTGGGATCTTTCATTGCGGGTTCCTGGGTGTGATTGGGCAGAACTCTCCCTTAGATTGATTGGTCATTGAGTATTCCTCGACGCAATCCTAAGGGGATTCCCATTCCTCCTAGGGCCCAAACGATCAAAAGGAGAGACTATGCTCAACCTTTCTAAAGCGGTTGTTCGTTCTGGAGTTAAAGTGACATTCGGTCTAGAATTTGTAGCTCTGATAGATGAAGTTCATCCAAGTTGGTAGGAAGGATCATTGGACCTTTCAGTACGACGAGAGTCACTGCACCTGGGCTGAGAAACATCCAGGAATAGCATTCGTCTGGTTCTTGAGGATGGCAGGTGGGTATTTATATGACGCTTCGTTGTCCTGACTGGGCAGGTGATCCGTTGCTAACAGTCTGAATGAGTTGCCGTATAGTTTCTTGCATAGACGTTTGCCCTTGGGACAAGTTAGATACTATTCCTGTCAGTTTATCGATAGTTGGAAGAGCAAAGGGATTTGGAGGGGCCCCGGTATTGTTTCGAGCGCTAGATCCTGGGATCTCATCCATTAGTAATAAGTTTTTGGTGAAAAACGCTACGTATAGTCATTTCCCACAGACGGCGCCAATCTGTTGATGTAAAAAACTAGATTCGATCTAATTAACTAATCACAGATAAAAAGGAATACAAAAAATAAGACAATAGATTTTTAAAGTGGTTCAGCCCAATGAGAATGGCTTACGTCTACTGTTGTTGTATTACCAATGTGTGCCTTAATCTCAATGGTGATTACCACAGATTCACTGCCCGCTTATGGGGAATGTTACAATACATTTATAGTCTTGGGGCTATCAGTATGAATAGACAAAATGTCGTGGATTGATTGACATATACATCTGTACAATAAGAATGTTCATTAAACCCAATGTTCATTGTATGTGCATTCGTCGCGTGATCTTCTTGTCCAGATGCTCGGCACACTGAGTAGCCCGACAGGCCATGTAGCTCGATATGCCCTATAGCTCTACATGTTGAGTAGCTCATTATGCCCTGTAGCTCGGGGAGCATATGTATTCGCCAAGTAATGTGCTACGTGTCTTTATATGGTTAATCCACATCACTTGTCTGATTTTCGTATCAACAATCATATTCTCAAACTAGGAGACCCGTGACTACGCGGTCAGTTCCTACGAGTTACGTTGGTTCCGTGCGAGGTGTAGTGCCTCTTACGGGGTCGTTGGGGGGTTCGTTTGAATTTTCACCCTTTAACGGCATATTTTCATGTATAATCTAAATGTTTTCAAATTATCGTCATATTCTCAAATCGGGAGACCCGGGACTACGCGATCAGTTCCTATAAGTTACATTGGTCCCATGCGATGTGTTCATGCCTCTAAAGGGGCCGATTGGGGGCTGGTTTGAGTTTTCAACCTTTGACGACTTATTTTTAAGCCTAATCTAGATATTTTCAAATTATCATAATATTCTCAAATTCGGAGACCCGTGACTATGCGGTCAGTTCCTATGAATGACATTGGTCCCATGCGAGGTGTTAGTTCCTCTTACGGGACCGTTTGGGGGTTAGTTTGAGTTTTTATCCTTTAACGACATATTTTTAATGACTTGTTTTTACGCCAAAGTATAGATATTTTTAAATTATCATCATATTATCAAATCGGGATCCGTGTGACTACGCGGCTAGTTCTTACGAGTTACATTGGTCCCGTGTGAGGTGTTAGTGCCTCTTATGAGGCCGTTTGGGCTCTAGTTTAAATTTTCACCCTCTAACGGTATGTTTTTAAGACTAATCTAGATATTTTCAAATTATCGTCATATTCTCAAATCGGGAGACCCGTGACTATGCGGACAGTTCCTATAAGTTATATTGTCTCGTGCGAGGTGTTCATGCCTGTTACGAGGCCGTTTGAGGGCTATTTTGGGTTTTCACCCTTTTATCGTCTTATTTTTAGCTTAATCTAGATATTTTCAAATTATCATCATATTCTCAAACCAAGATTCCCGTGACTACATGGTCAGTTCATATGAGTTACATTGATCCCGTGCGAGATGTCCATGCCTCTTACGGGGTCATTTGGGGGTTGGTTTGGGTTTTCACCCTCTAATAGCATGTTTTTAAGTCAAAGTCTAGATATTTTTAAATTATCGTCATATTCTCAAACCAGGAGCCCTGTGAGCATGCGGTGAGTTCCTACGAGTTACATTGGTCTCGTGCGAGGTGTTTGTTCTTCTTACAGGGATGTTTAGGAGTTAGCTTGGGTTTTTAACCTCTAACGAACATGTTTTAAAGCTTAATCTAAATGTTTGCTCATGTGGAATCCATCCAGTAATATTCATTAGATCTAATCAATATCCAACGGTTGATTTGGGATGATTTTGAGTCCAAGTTGGGTTGGTATTACAATATTTACTTCCAAAGTGTGGTGTTTACTTTGGTAATGTTGTTCTGCCAGTACTCTTGAAAGGAATCCCTTGAGCAAGAGCTCGTTCTGGAGCTACTCGGCATGTATGGGCCTAGGGGAATGACCCTGTCTTTGTCAAGACAACCTTCCAGGGGAACTTATTCTTCAATCCTTTTCTGGCCAACCTCAGGATGTTTCAGCCCCGTGGCTATTGTCTTCTTCGGCTGGCCCTTACTAGCCAGCTGTTTCTTTTTATTTAAGGTGTTGCGAAGGCTCGAAATATGCATATTGAAACATTCTTCTAATAGATGAGGAGGATAGCATGCAAAAACATAATATAGGTCATCAAGTCATAAGCACAAACTAAGACAAAGGACTTAAACAAAGAGATAAAGGGACTGTATCACTTATAAAGGTCGTCTAGTGGATCAACCCTCAACCCGAACTTATCTAAGTATTATGGGGACATCAGATATTCAAAATAAAGGAGTTGGACATCATTCCCTTGACTTCTGAGTAAGTAGATTCTCTTCCTATTTTTTATGTTGAGGTTGGGGTCAGACTTGGTGGTGAGCATTGAAGGTTTCGCCCAAGTGTGGGGCACCCTCGACTCGTTTTCTTATCTCTCATGGTCGGAGTCGACAGAAAACTCCCAATCTCCAGGCGTATAGAAAAATCTATCCTTCCAGCTATGATTGGAAGTCTGAGTAACATTGAGTATTTTTTTGTCAGACCTCCTAGCTCCAAGTAATAATACCCGGCTTGATTAGCTGTGGACAATAGATGGTAACAAGCATGGAAAATCTCAACTGAGGGTTCGTCCTCGTACTTATTCCTCCACAAGGAAACATAACCCAAGATGACCCTCCAGGAGTTTGGGGGTATCTGAGTAGGATTGAGGCTGAGACTAGAAAGGATGGCTCGCACGGTTGGGTCAACAGGAAAATGAAACCCAACTCTGAACATTTGATCATAGAGAGCGATTCCTCCCTCTCGTTTATCATACACTCTCTCGTTCTCACCCGGAACTCGTGAGGTGCCATTGGGCTTAATACCATAAATGTGCCTGAAGAAAATAAGGTCAATCTCACGAATGGAAGACTGATATTGCTCAGCGTACGAATAGTCAAGTGGATCATCGAACTCAGATTCCTCATCCATTTTATCTTTAGCCTCACCTACAGCCTCTACCTCTTCACCCTCAGCGTGGACATTAGTGTAAGTCCTTTGGAACTCAACATCAGACACTACCGATAAAGGAGCTACGTTCGATGGAATATTTACCTCGGGGGTCGGTTCAACGGGATTTGGAAGGATCTCCATAGAAATGTCATCTCATCCGGATGCCTCGGCTTTGTTGGGCGATGAAGCTCGAGAAATGTTACCAGGCTCGCTAGTCTCCCTAAGATGAGTTGGAGAATACTGCATGGCTTCCTCGTATAAATCCCTATTATCGGCTTGGGTAGATGATGAACCGACCATTTCTTCAGGGGAGGGAAGTATTACACTTAAAGGAACGAGAAAGAGGGGTCATCTCCAAACGGGGTCGGCTTGATGCCTAGCCTCAACCTCGTCCTCTAGTCTGCGTATCTCTTGGAAGTACCTCTCCCTAAGGGCTGGGTATTGAAATGCTAACTCGTATAAGGTCCTTAACATTCAAAGGACGAGGTAACACTTGAACAATTACAGATTGGAAGCCACAAACAGTTTTAGTGTTGACTAAATTTGATTTAAAGTTCAAAATGGAATAACTAAATCATTTTTCCTACCAAGAACAACTTATAGCAGGGGGTATCCAAAATACGACCGGAGGAATTTGAAGAGCCTAATGGAAACCTAAACGTTCCAAGTAACAAGTGAAAAATGTTATCAAAAGTTAAACCCTCTTAAAACCATCACACAAAGCCCACATGTGAGCCCCAAATAGCCAGGGCGAGCTATCAGAGTTAGGTTTGAGTTCACTGAAAAGTATGAAGTCTAAAAGTGATTCAAGAAACTGTAAAAGCTTGAATAACAATGGTGGATGAAGGTTACCTGGAGAAGAAATGAGAATGGAGAAGCAGAAAGAACCTTGAGATAATGCTTGGAAGCACAGGTACAAAGAGTTAAAGCTCTGGTTCAAGGAGGAAACGCAATGAAGGGGCAAGTCAAGTAAGAATAAAGGTTTGAAATACAACCCATATTTATATACAAGCAATGATTTGTGCATACTTCACAAAGGGGTACACAGTTTCCCGAAATCCTCATCATAATGGACACAAAACCCTAGGTATCTAAATCTCCATCCGTACCTCGATTGGACACAACCCTATGGGAAGTGTAACAGTTGTCAACTCAAGCGTCCATTCAACTGATGGTTGACATGTGTCCCCTCAACAGTCATCAACAGAGACGTCTGACAGCATAGCATCATTACCGCTCAGCCTCATTAAGATGTCAAAGACTAAAGGATATAGGGTGATTGATATGCTAACTATCACCTCGTCTAGGACCATGAGCCTTGGCCTTATCCGACCCTTACCAGTTGAACAGAAATAAGAAGTTACCACTCGGTCTTAGTCAGATGGCTCGGCCTCAGCCCTCGTCAGTCACCTAGTGTGGGGGATCTGCATTATTCCTGGAAGATGGAGTATCCTCGGACTCGGCTAGCCCCATATCGATGGGTCCAGGATGAGACTAGCAGACGAGGCAGGTGTCCTTCCACGAGGGTTAAAGTCTTATGGGTTCATTCTTGGCCATTAAGGTCGGTCGGAGTCCTCGTCCTGACGGAGCACGTACATTGGGGGACGCGTGGAGATGTGCATGTGAACATGCAGCATGTGATAGATGAAATCGTTATCGCCAGGTCATCCCCTCACGTGAGGGAATATTTGGTCATAATCATGGCCTTCATGTGGTAGGGCAGATATCCACGCTAGATTGGTTAAGAACAATGTATTCATGCACACAACATTCTTGGGGAGTACATTATACCCCCTAAGCACTATATATACCTTTCATCTTTTTCATTGTAAAGGATCTCATTATTCACAACCCTAGCAGAACTCTATCAAAATATACAAAAAGAGAAAGAAAAGCTTAAGTAATTGTACTTATAGGCAATTAATGCCATATTTATAGTGAAAACCACCATTCACACTGCACAGTGGACGTAGGCTCCGACCGAACCACTTATATTTGGTATCACCTTCTTCTTTGCCTCATCTCCTTCTGTTTATATATTTATATCTGCTATACACCATTGTTGTCTGGTTTAAGCTTACATACATCTTGACCTAGTGATACCATTTATGGTATTATCAATTTATTATTGCTAGAAATGATTTACTATTGCTGAAATAATTTATATCGATGAAAATCATTTTATATTGGTGGGAATAAATTTTTTTGTGGGAAATAAAATTTTCATCAATTAGTTTTTAGAATTTTGCAGATTTTAAATGTTGTTTGGTATTTTCAGAATTTTTAAATATATATTCATATTTTCAGAATTTATTCCAACGTTTTTGTTTTAGTTTTAAAATATTTTTTGGTATTTTCAGAATTTTTAAATATATATTCATATTTTCAGAATTTATTCCAAGATTTTTTTAAATATCACTTCGTATTTTCTTTATTTTTAAATGTTTTTTAATATATTTAAAGATTTTTTAAAAAAAGAATTAGGTTTAGACAAAAATGCCCTTGTTTAAAGTCATGTGTAGGGGTGTTCGCGGTCCGGTCCGGTCCGGTCCGGTCCGGTCCGGTTTTGAGGTATTTTTAGGATCGGACCGCATTAATCGGTCCTAAAAAATTATGGACCGAAATCGGACCGGAATAATCGGTTTCGGTCCTATTCGATTTTCAAGCGGTCCGTGTTCGGTCTCGGTCCAATTCGGTCCAACCCATATAAAACATCACATATTTTTTTTTCTATTGAAAACACATGGATGGTTATAACATATGGGTTTTCAAAACCTTGTCACACACTAAGGCAAGGCATTTTGTGTTATCCAACAAATATTATAACAGAAACAGATGGAAAGTTTTCAACTATTATAACAACTATTATAACAGATCCAACTATTATAACAGAAGCTATTTTTTTTATAAGTTATAACAGATGCTATTGACAAAGCCCAAAAATACATTCGGATGAGGCAGCCTCTGCT
Source organism: Sambucus nigra (assembly GCA_949130495.1). NCBI lineage: Eukaryota > Viridiplantae > Streptophyta > Magnoliopsida > Dipsacales > Adoxaceae > Sambucus > Sambucus nigra. The sequence continues at coordinate 765,322,357 of OX422207.1, forward strand.
TCTTGAATCCAGAAGTTCGACCAATGTGAACATATTTAATAAATATAATATTATATCACATAAACAATTTTATAACTTTTCTTTCTTTCTAACTCATATTTTCACTTTTTCAACAATTTGCTCACTTTTTATTTGCTTGTGATACCATGTCAGACATATATAGGATGTGTTCAATATTTTCTCCTTCACTAGGACAATGGAGTCGATGAGTCAAAGACTAGTTTGTGATTTCAGAATTCAGCGTATGTAATAAAATTTTCAAGAATTATTGAACTCTTTATGTAAATAATCAGACAGTGACAGTTTCGGGGAAAATACAAATAGGCAATATGTTTAAAATGGAAAGAAATAGAGTTCTGCTAAGCAAATGAGGGATGTACCTTGTGTGGTGTGTAAGAGATGGTGATGGCTGTGTCGGATCTCCTCCACAGACTCGCAGTAGATGATGAGGGTTGTCGCTGTGGCGTGTAAGAGATGGTGAGGGCTGATGGTATTAGAGAGATGGGTTGTGCCGGATTTGAGGGAGATGGGGTGTGGCCGGACGGATCCGAGGGAGATGGGCTGTGGCCGGCTAGATCTGAGGGAGAGGTGTGGTGTTTGTTGTGGTGGCTGTTCGTAGAAGAGAGAGAGAGAGAGAGAGAAGGAAATTAGGTTTGACTAAATGTTGGGCTGGAAGCCGTTTATGCACACAATGTGCGTGTGGTTAAACTTGTGGTACCGTACGTTCGCTGCGTGCGTGTATGAAATTTTATATATATATATATATATATATATAATGAAAGCGGTCTGGTCCGGTCCAAACCCGAATTTTACGGGCCAAGACCGAAACCGAACCGAATAATGCGGTCCTGAATATTTTTAGACCGAATTAAAAAAAAAATCGCAAAAGCGTGTTCGGTTCGGTTCGGTTCGTTTCTGTTTTTTCGGGTCATTCGGTCTTCGGGTTCGTGCATACCCCTAGTCATGTGTCATGCACATAACTAACGGTTTTACCAAAAATTAACGGAGCTGGACGACAGGGGGTAAATTGTTGTCATTTTCAAAGTTAGAAATCTAAATTGAAAAAATTAATAGGATGGAAGGGAAAGTCCCAATAGGGATAAAGTTTAGGGAGATGGATGTAATGAACCCTAATATTAAAAAAAAAAAATATCTTAGACTAAATATATTTTAAGTAGAAACTTTTAGTTGCAATCCTCTCGAACAAAGATGGTCTGTATTAAGTATTACACTGATATTGTGTCTCGATTGACTGACGTTGGGACCGCAAGAGCTTACTATATATCCTTAAAATCACACAAAGATGATAGAACTATTATGTCCTTGGAATCCACTGTGCATGAAAAGCAGTGAGGACCCAACTCTAAGATATATGTAACTCAGACAAAACAAAACATTGATACATACGCATGGTTGCTGGTAGGTGAGGCAACATACTGCCTTGGATTAAGGGTGTTTGCTACCCCAAAGCAATGAGTGACGTAGATTGATTGGGTAAGTTTTACAAGAAAAGCTTTGGGACTTGAGCAATCCATAAGCTTGTTCTGGTAGATATATAAACAAGAAGACAGTAGTAATTAGTAACCTTTTATAGGCCCCTATAAGTAGACCTTATCGGATCATACAAAAAAAATCCATGTGGAAGATCTTTAAAGATCTCACCTTCTTTGTGGCATATCAGAATTAGACTATCGCTGGATTCCACAATCAATGAAATTTATGTGTGGGGTTCAAATAAGGATTGGGGTTGTGGGTGCTTATGATTTCTCTTAAAACACCCACTCTTATGGATTTTCGACTATTATATACCATGTAGTAGAGTCTACTTGCTCAAAAGTTACATTCAAAGCCAACATAAATCATCACACACGAATTCATAAAATGTATACGTGATGCACTCGAACATAGTTTATTGGTTGATATAAAAGCATTTTCTATAAGTTAAATTTTAATCATGAGCATGGCATAGATTTTCTCCTTTTCTTTATTATAAAAAATATTCTCTTCAACCATAAAACCAACCCAACAACATAGTAGATTTAAGCCAAACAATGGTCAATCAACAAATAGTAAAAAAAATAAAATGAACTGATTTTTTATGTAGTACTTAAACGTTTAAGGGGGGTTCATATAAAATAATCAACTTCAAATAATTTTTTTTTATTTAAAAAAATTAGTCAAACTATCTCAGTTTTTAAGAGCTTAAAAACTTACATAGTTTGATCGATTTTGTGAAAACAAAAAAATATATATTTTGAGTTGATTTTTTTTTTTTGTGGAATCCCTTAAAATGTTTAAATACCATTAAAAAATAACCCAAAATTATTTCTTTTTATTATTTTTAAAAAATAGTGGACATCATATGTGGTATGTATGAGAGAGAGAGACTCTAATACATCACACCATATGCATCACACTTAGTTCTAAACCTTAAGAAACTTATTTTTTCAAATTTTTTATTTTTTTCTTGAAATTAACCTTCCAATCAATATATGTTCAAAAAAATATGTCAAAATACATTTTCAGATTCACAAAATTCAGTTGGCATAAACCCTTATAAATAAGGTATTTTCAGAAGTTTTTTAATGAAATTTTAAAAAATTACCCTTATAAATAAGGTATTTTCAGAAGTTTTTTATTGAATTTTTAAAAAATTATTAGAAATTGTATTTTGACATAATTTTTCGAATATGTGTTGATTAGAAGGTTAACTCGATGGATAAAATAAATAAAAAATTAAAAAGGTTTTTTAAGGTGTAGAACTATATGTGATGTATGGTTCATATAGAAATCATGATGTATAGGAGTCTAGCATAATGAGTTCAAAATTGTTGACCCTTCCCAATCAAGGTTGATATGACCATCTAATCTGATAGGTTTAAATATCAACAGCTCATTAAAAATAGTGAGATTAATTGTTCAGCCATTTATATTTCAATCAATTATATTGGAAATGTTATTGTAGTATTACGGGCCCCGGGCGACCGTGGTGGTGCTCGCTCGGGGAGAGCTTCGAGGAGTGCTTGTCTCCCGCTTCCATCGCGTCCCCCTGAGGTCGGGTTATTAGTTCGACGTTTTTGGACTGTCGGTGACTTGTCCTTGGGTGTAGTTTGACACCATGTTCAGTTTTGGTGCACGCCCCTTTGGCATGTGTGGCTTTCGTGCGGAAAAAAAAGATTTCGTATGTGTTCAGAGTCGTAAGTTTATTTTATATAAAAATAAAAAAAAGGTTCGGTTTACCCCTTTCGGGCTAATATTCTTGTTGTATGGGTTCGGAAACCGACTAACGAGTGGGGAAGGTGTAAGGAACCCCATTTGTTCTATATGCTTAATTCTACACTTACTATCGCTATTTACATTAACTGATTGCTTTTTAGTTATTTTAAAATTTGTTTAGAGACCTGTGTGAGAGGGTCCCTATAAAATGTAGATAGCTGGTTAGGTTAAAAAATGGTATAAGTGAGAAGTATATAAACGTCACTTCAACCATAAAAAGACCTTTCGAAAAAATGACTTTACTAAAGTACGAGACCTTTGGGATTATTCTCACTATTTTTCCATTAGATATGGAATAAGCTCACTATTTTTCCTTTGGAAAAATTGCACTATTTTCCCATTGGATAGGGAATAATTTATGGACTAAGCTAAAAACAATCATCCTACAAAATATTTTTACCAAAAAATCTACCTTTAAAACAATTTTAAAAAACATTCAAAGTTTAAAATCAGTTTGAAAAATCTTACAGGATTTATACAATTGCCTCTAGAGATGAACAGTTGTGGCATGTGCAAATTTTTCAAACTAATTATAAATTGTGCATCTTTTTGGAAAATCATACTTAATTTGTGGTGCATTTTCAAAAAACTTTTAGAGATGGGTTATTTTTTGGAAAAATAAGGGAACCAAGGGATAATATGGCCTTTCTAATTATTTATTGCTACAAGATTATGATTTATGAACAAATAGCTAACTCGGGAGATTTTTTTTGTTATGTAGTTTGGAAAATATTTAGGGATGTTCTCATGCACTGAAATTGGATCACCTGGCTAAGGTGAGGGGTAGGTATTGTGATTTATTTAGATTTTAGCCATGCCCAAATATGTGCAGGATTAATAGAAAGGTTGACCGATTATAGTGGTGCGGCCTTAATATAATAACTAGTTAACTGCATTAAGCTAAATTAATAGTTGAAACATAACTAAATGTTGAAATAACATAATTAAACGTGGATAGTTGGTTGGTTTAGTTTATGTGGGTAGTAAGTATTGTTTTACTTTACTCGCATCTTCTAATATCATTTTTAATTTAAAATATTTCATTGTGATATTTATCTCGTATGATGCTTATGTCTAGATTCACAAATCCTATTTGGTAGGAGTAACCGGTATTCATGCTGCGGGCTCTGATCCATTGTATTGACTAACATTTCAGATTTAGATGATAGCTATCTAGAATTGATTAGAGATTGAGGGACTTGCAGCTAGAATTACTTTTTATTGGTATAGTAGTTTATATTTCATTTCCAATTATACTTATTATGAGACAATAATTTATGGATTTTTCGTGGATCATTTGATTCCACTGTTGTTTATGGCTTTTAGTTGAAGATTGCCGTTGGATTATTCATTTGAATATTATTTTATCTTTCCGAGTTGAGATTTATTTATTGGAGTTAACATGGTGATGGATTTTATTGTGTGGATATTTTTATTCGTTGGATTATATATTGTGGAAAAAGGTTTTAATGTCTCTGTTGATGTAAAAAAATAGATTATCTCTAATTGTTTAATCACAAGTAAAAAATAAATAAGACAAGAGATTTTAAAGTTGTTCATCCTTGAACGAATGGCCTACGTCCACTGTTTTTGTTATTATTGACCGTTTGGGAATTCTCGAGGTAGGATTTATCTCCAGAAATTCCGGTCATTTGCCAATGAGGATGATACAATGTATTTATAGCCCTGAGGTTGTACATGAGAAAGGATCATACATAGCTGTCCAATAAGCGTATACATCTGTATGATAATAATCAGCATTTAATGCGCATTTAATCCTATTAATTGTCTGATAATAAATGCTCTGATCGAGGTGCAGCTCGGACCGTCTAAGCTGCTTGGACCGCCTAAGTATCTCGGTATCCATGAGTTGCTCGGTGCAGTAAAGTTCCTCGGAGAGCACCTACTGCTCGGAGTGTCTGAGTTGGTCGGGGAAATTGAGTTTCTCGAAGTCAAAGTGTTGTTCATAAGTGTTTGTTATTGCTAGGCAGATTGCCATGTGTCTCCACTTAATTGATCCATGTCAGCAGACTAAATTTTGTATCAACAGAAGCCCCCAATGTTTCACAGTTCGAGACTGAGGAGTGTGGAACATTCTTCTCGAAATATGGCGGGATTAAATGGTCATCCTGAATTTTAGGAACGTTTTCTTTGCATTTATTTTTTCTTTTCGAATTCATAGAATCAGACTTTTCGAATTTTCTTAAATGCTTCGATCTTCGCGCCCTTTTTGTCCTTTTAGTCGCCGGTAGCGTAAACGTCTCCCTTTATAATCATTATTTTTACCCTTTCCCAAGGTAAGGTATTTAAGTGTTGCAAAAAATCATTTCGTCTTTTACTTTTTTTTCAAATCTGTATCTTTGAGTTTTCCATTTTCTCTCTCTCTTGTGCGTTCATCCTTTTCATCGTTCGTTGTCAACAGATCCATCCCTTTTCTGTAAGATCTTATTCCTTCTCTTTTATTTCCTTTATTCACCATGGTTTACCTTGTTGAGTCGCTTGATAAATTTTGTTCTGATTTCTCTATTCCTTCATGGGTTGTTTTGGAGGAACTTTCTGAACCTTCAGATTATTTTCGTTTGGCTGAGGGACATTGGTTCCCCAGTCTCTTCGTAGCTGAATGTGGCTTTTCTTTTTTCCCAAACCCTCTGTGCCTGGAATTCTGTCAATATTTTGACGTGGTTCCTGCAAAAATAGCCCCAACACATGGAGAATAGTTAATGGAGTTCATAGATTAAATCAGATTCATGGAACCCGTATAGGAATTCCAGAAATTATGTTTTGTTATAGATGGACTGTTGGTGACAATACTTTTTATTTAAAAACTAGGTTTTTAAATAGGGCTCTAGTAGTCAATCTCCCAGATGCCAATAGGGATTACTTCGAGCACGGTGTTGTTATGAAAAATTGGTAACACCCTCCACTAACTGAAAATGATGTGTACCAGGGTCCTAGATGCCCTCCCTATGGCAATGGGATAAGTTATTTTTATTTTATTTTCGAAATTATGCTTCCTTTGTGTTTGATAAAATGTGTCACTGATATTTTAATTTTGATTTATTTGCAGTTGATAACAAGAGAAAGTCTCCAAAAGAGACAGAAGTTAATTTAAAACATCTGAAACTTATCTGGGGTTTGCATCAGACTGTTGCCGACGAGCATATCATATCAGCTTCATATTTGCTGCAGTACAAGAGTTACACCTCGTCTTTTACTGCTCGTCCGGTGATAAGTGACGTAGAACCAGTACCAACTTCTGCAAGTTCTTCACCTGAGTCACATATTCCTCTGAGTGAAAGAATGAAGAAAAGAAGAGCTCCTGCCCTCTTCGAGAAATCTACCTCTATTGCTGGAGAGGCAAAGAAAAGCAAACATGATGTCCCAGAAGAAGGGACAAGAAAAATCGATGCACCTCCTCCGGCTGCTACTGTGAAGGTTGCCGAGAAGCCCCCAGTGGCTCCGAACAAAGTCGCTGCTCCAAGCGAGGTCATTGTCATATCCCCGACTAAGACTACATCCTTGGTCGAGACTGTTGATGTTCCTCCGAGGAGGCTGAAGAAAAGTTCCTCGGTCAATTTGGCTGAATCCATCTCTCAGCCTATAACTACCGGAAGTGGTGTTCCTACTTTTGTTGCTCCGAGCTCTACCATGAGCTCGGTGAAATCTTGGATCATTCCCGAGATCCAAGGTATTGAAGAAAATCTTTCTCGGGATAGGGTTACCACTTTCGCAGCTCAGTACATTGCCTCAGTAAGTATTGCAAATCTAACCTTTCATCTTTCGTGTTATGTGCTTGCACTGACTTACAGTTATTTTCTTTTTCCAGTTGGTAACTTGTTTCAATACAATCTTGAAGAAGGACGAAGTCATCCACTACACCAAATCTGTCGAATTTTCAAGGTCATTGACCTTGACAAATCCAACTTGTCAAGGTCAATGACCGTGACATTTTGAGGCGAGATAACTTTTTTTGTCACGGTCATTGACCTTGACACAAAACTCGCATTTTGTGTCACGATCGTGTCGCGGTCAATGACCGTGACACGTTTGTCACGGTTTATAAGCTTGACAAAGCCGTGTCCCTTTTTAAAAAAATTGTCACGGTCAATGACCGTGACAATTCTGGGCAGAATTTAAAAAAAATCTGCTGGGCAGTATGGCCACTGCCACTGCCCAGCAGTATATTTGTACATGTTATAGCAACGTTGTACCTGTTCCAAACATCATATATCCAAACAAACTAAAGATAATGCAAATATATATTCATGACGATATAATCCAAATATTCAAAATAGAAATAATATACATGACGATATAATCCAAATATAATTAAAATGGACAAACTTAAAAATAATGTTACTACATGTCTTGGGTAAAACTGAGGAGGTGAGTAGGCCACACGACATACGAATTGACGCACCCACTAATATACGTCGTTCCGCATTGTTCGTACAACCACAATAGGGAGTTCTCCTTCCCGGGTATGACATGCGTGACGAGCACCCTGGACTTCATCTCGTGAAGCGCACGTCCATGAACTATTCCACCCTCGACGATATTCGGGTCCCTCAACTCCCGCCCTATCCGCTGGCCATCAAATACGTCCAATATGAACACGTTCGGCCAACCAAGTGTCGACAATGGTCTGTTGAAGGGTGCCAAATAGGGAAGTGGATCATCGAAGTACGAACGTATCGGTGATGAAGCAGCAAGGTCCACATCCTCTCATCCTGCACCTCGTCCTCCCGCACCTCCTCCTCCACCACCTTCTAATTCCCTTTCCCTTTCCCTTTACGGTCTCCGCCCAACGTACTCTTCATGAATGCGTACATATCTTGGACCGTCGCCTCCAAACGGGACAGCTTCGCGTCGTGTGAATCCACCGTTCAAGCCAACCCGGTGTCGCTCGTCTCCAATCCGATGATCCTAGATTTGGCCACCCGCGAGCTCACCCCCCTTGTCCTCCCCTTGCGATCAGAGCCAAGCACTTGGCTGAGTGCATCTGTGGACAAAGATGCCTTGTCGACATCAGACTGCGACTCATGCACTTCCTTAAGCTTTGCCTAAAACGACAAAAAGCACATGATTAGTAAAATAAGTAAACTAAAAAATTATAACGTAATTAACAAAAATTAAACTGTCGGATTACTTACAATCGTGGCCGCGACGCTCGGGGACACCTCCTTGTCCTTCCCCTTCTTCGTCCGAAGAGCCACATAAGTATCGAGCCTATGTGGCTTACCCCCTAGCCCACTCCCTACCCCCTGAAATAAAATAAAGTAAAGTAAAATTAGTATCGGCCCCGCAAAGTAAAATAATGAAGAATAATATATTTCTGTAGTTATAGAAAAATTAAATCTTACCTGCATCCTATGCTCCACCTCGGCGTAAGAGGTCCGGCCGGAGTAGTGCACGTCCGTCTTTTTTGCCCGATTTTTCCTCCCTGATTGGCGAGATGCCAATTGTCGATCCTCGATCTCATTGTCAATGAACTTCTGCCATTGTGCCAATGAGATCGACTCCTTGGGGGGGGGGGACAGATTCACGCCATTGGATAATCGACTCTCGTGTTTTCCCAATGTACCGTGCCCGCATATTTTTTTTCCACGACTTGAGTTGCTCCCTAATCTTCTCCAACACGGATCGCGTAGCTTTGGATCCAAGTTGAATTGTTCCTGTCCAATAAATACAATGTTAGTTGCGAATAAATATAAATATAAATATGAAATCGAAATTGAAATTGAAATTGAAATTGAAATTGAAATTGAAATTGAAATTGAAATTGAAATTGAAATTGAAATATAAATATAAATATATTACATGTAGTGTCGTCCAAACAGCTAACTTGAGCTCATATGGCACCTCCTTCCAACTCATAAACCCCGGGCCGATGACCGTCTTTAGCAGCTCGAGGGATCTCGCTAATAGCTCCGATTTGTTCTCGACGGTAATCCCAAATTTTCCATATTTGGGGAGCCTAGGGGCGGAGGAGCCCTCGTCGCCTACGCTACCACCGAGCCCAGACGACATCATCATAAACAGCATCATCATCTTCGCCTTAATATCTAAAGGAGACATTTTTGCTGTAAAAAAATGTTATTAGTACAGATAAAAAAAAAATGTTAATAGTACACATACACACACCCCTACCCCACCCCCACCACACACACGCACACGTCATGCCACTTTTAAAACTAACCAACCCAACATTTCATCAATTAAACTAACAATTAAAGTATACAATTATTAATTTACTAATTTACAATGAGGGACAATCCTACTTTCATATGAAATTGGCACTAATTATTAATTTACTTTCATCTAAAACTATACAATTAAAATTACAATTAAAGCTATACAATTTCTTAATTAAAGATATACAATTGTTAAAATTGTCCCTCCACACCTCCCACACCCCACCCCCACCACACCCCTTGCCCCCCTCCCCCCGCCACGCACACACGCACACACCTACGCACACACACACACACCCCACCCCCACCACCCCACCCCCACCCCTCCCCCCACCACGACCGTGACAACTACATTTGTCATGACCTTGTCACGGTCAATGACCGTGACAACTCTTTATCACGGTCGTGTCAAGGTCTCTTATCCTCATTATATTTTATCACAATATGCATATCTTATAAGAGAGTCGGGTTTGGCATGAATAATTTGTAATGAAGTCTAGAACGAATCTTACTAAATCAATTGGGGTATTTTCATATTTTTATTACTTTATTAATTTATTGTTTATCAATAAAATTATGACATGAGATAATTATAATTGGAGCATAAATTTCATTATCATAAAGGGATAAATCCAACCAAGTACAGAGATTCTACAAATTAAAGTGAGAATTAAATTTAAGACTTTCTAACAACATGCATGTGTATGGATTCTAACTAATGATATTCCTAAAAACATACAATTGGCAACATTTTGTGAATTTACTAAACTTTATATAATATTATCAAATTCTGTTAAAAAATTATCTAGGGTTTTACCTAATTGAATTAATTTCATGAATAAAATTATTATCAATTTAAATATTTATATAATTAAATTTAACATATGAATTCTAGAACTTTTCTAACATTTACACAATTCTAACTATCACTAACCTTGCATTCATACTAATGTTTACATAGTTTTAACAAATTATAACAAAATATTATCATATTTTTAGTTAGAAAATTCCACCCCCACCCCCATTACCCCCTTCCCCCCTCCCCCACCACACCCCACCACACACATATATACACACACATACACATATACATATACACACATATATATACACACATACACATACACATACATATAGAAATGAAAGAGAAAGAGAGGAAAACAAATATACCTTAGAGAGAGAGAGAGCAGAAATCGCTTAGAGAGAGAGAGAGGGGGAAAACCAAAACTCGCGTGGGAAAAAAGAATCCTAGGACTTTTTTTACTGCAATAGTTGTCACGGTCGTGTCAAGGTCATTGACCGTGACACAAAACGCGAGATTTGTGTCACGGTCAATGACCTTGACAAGGGTGGCCGGCTGAAAGGTGATAATTTGGCCATTTTGGTGTAGTGATCAAGGCGTCCATCTCCTCTGTTGGTGTAGAGGAGGTTTTTGTAGGTTTGACGCATTGTTTGAAAGATTCTCGTCAGAAGTACGTTGATGATAAAGCTGCCTGGGAGAAGCAACTCAATTCGACCGAGCAGGAGAGGGATCGGGTTGTTGAGGTCTCTAAGGGATTGGAGAAGAAAATAAAAGAATTGGAAAGTAAGAATAAAGAGCTCGAAGGGAAGCTCCAAAATTTTGGGGAGCTTGAAGGTAAGCTCAAGTCTGCTGAGGAAGAGCTGGGTAGACTTCGTGACATTGGTCGTCAAAAGGACGAGGCAGAAAAGAAATTGAAAGCTGCTGAGGTACTCATGACTGAGAAGATTTTATCAGAGAAAGTGAAAAGGAAAATGGCTATTAAGAAGTCCTTCAGCACTAGCTGGGATAAATGATGGAATAATGGTCTGGCTGCCATGATGTCACAAGTGGAATATGGTAGCCTTAAGTACTTTAGGGACGGCTGGGTCGCTGCTTTGAAAGTATGAATGTTGATGAAAATTCCGACATGTTTCAGCGACATGTCCCTGGCCCCCCTCTAACTCCCGAAGAAGAAGAAGAAGAGGACGAAGTTGCCTCTGAGGAATCCTCTATGATGATGGGAGATCAAATTTCTCATCCCCCAGTTGTCCAGTCTTCCTGCGAGCAACTTCAACCATCTATTATTTCAACCGAGCAGCTTCCACCACCCATCGAGCAACCATTTGTGCCATCCGAGCAACCTACCTCCTCGTCCCAGCCTCCCGAGAAAGTTTTGGGAGACAAGGAGAAGGTGTAGAGTTGTTCGGATTTTTCTCTCTGTTTATTTTTTGCCAATTGTAACTCTGAACTTGTACTTCTCTTTTATGATGTAATAAAATTTGAACCTTTGACTATTCATACTATTGATTTTCTTCTTCTTGCTCCTTATTGATTCTTGATATCTCTTCTTTTTACTAGTTTATGGCCAGGATGGAATTGTTATCTGCTCATGATACAAAATTGTTGAGACAATGCAATGATTACTTCAAAGCTGGTCATTCAGATATGACTGAAGCTCAGATTGTTGATATCCTCAGTCCAAATGCTTCAGAGCAAGCAATCGAAGCCTACCAGTACTTAAAGTGTCTGCTCGATCGGGGAGTGGCTAATAATGTAGCATATTATGAGATGGTTGAAGACCTTCAGGGCACTCTCGAGGAGCTTCAACAACAATACAAGGAATCTTCAGCTCTCTTGCACCAGGGATATGAGAAGAAGTATCAGCAACTAAGTGCTGATAAAGTATATGATAGATTGATTGTTGCCTATGATGTGAGGGAGAGAACTTTGAAGACCGAGGTCGAAGAGCACAGGCAGATAGCTTGCGAGGAGAGATATCTTAGTTGAAGTCTGTCGCATCTTCCTCGAACGCCTTAGTCCCTGTCAACGACGAGGGTTTCTCTTTCCTAGAGGTCGAAAATGCCAATTTGAGAGACGAATTGGAGACTTTGAAGAGAACTGGAGCCTCTAATTCTTCTCGCGATCGAGCAAGAGGTTATCGGGGATGAGCAAGAGCTGCTCAGCTTACTATTGAAGAGCAAAGAACTCAATCAGCTTTGGAGAATCGGGCCTATCATCTAAAGGCGAAGAATCAAGCATTAGCTGAGATGTCCAAGAAAATTTTGAATTTGGATGAGCAACTCTCTACACAAAAGTATGCCTTGGATAATAAATAACTTTTCGTAAAAAATATCCACGAGTAGCTGGAAAGGTTGACTTATCAATTCCACAAGAAACCTAGAGAATTTTGGATGGCTGGCTATAATGAAGCCCTCTATCACCTCGATGATCGGATTCAGCAGTCGAACAACGAGGGGTATAAGCAAGGATGGTTAAATGCCTTGGGTGTGCTACAATTGGAACAAGGTCACTATTTGTGGGATTATTATAATCCTGGGTTGCTTGACCTGCCAGTGCCACCATTCAAACTCGACATGAGTTGGATTCCTACTCGGGCGATCCCTCAGTGTTTGATTTCCAAATATATTGGCGATTACAGTCTCCATTCCAATGTCGAGATATCTCGCCCAGGGCACCTACTCGATCGGCCATCTGTGATGAACATCAGGATGCTCAAAGACCTTAATTTTATAAATTCCCCTTATGCCTTAGATGATCCTCCTTCTGGCGAGGAACCTGTTTCAAAAGCAGAGGGGAAGAAACCAATAGAGTAGGAATCTTGATGTAATAATTAATATGTATTTCATTCTCAATGTATTTTGTTTTGGATTTAATGAAAAACTTCTATTTTTCTTTGCCATCTTGATTGCCATTGTCTTGTAAATATTTCGTAAAACACTTTACTTATTTACTAACAAATGTGCATGTATATCTGTTAAAAAGATAACAACATTATGTTATTTGCCGATCAACTAAAGTTGGTGAAGCTTATTGTTGACTATCTTAAATTGATGATAATCATTTATCGACCAACCAGAGTTGATGATATTTTGTTTCTCGACTAACTTGGTGGTAATTTGAAATGTTTCAAGTATTAAAATTTTACTAAATTGACGATAATCATTTGTCGACCAACCAGAGTTGATGATATTTTGTTTCTCGACCAACTTAGTGGTAATTTGAAATGTTTCAAGTATTAAAATTTTGCTTGATCACTTTTTAATTCCAAGCCATTATTTGTTTAACCAACTATTTCTGACCAAAGAGAGTTGGTGTTTTTAATTCTCGACCAACCTTAGTTGGTAAAAAAAATTTATTCCCGACCAACTATAGTGGGTGAATCTTCTTCCCAACCAAACGGAGTTGGTATTTCTGAGAAATATTTTTTTTATTTTCGACCAACCGGAGTTGGTGGATTTTCTTCCCAACCAACCGGAGTTGGTATTTCTGGGAAATATTTTTCTTCCCGACCAACTGGAGTTGGTGGATTTTCTTCCCAACCAACCGGAGTTGGTATTTCTGGGAAATATTTTTCTTCCCGACCAACCGGAGTTGATGGATTTTCTTCCCAACCAACCGGAGTTTGTATTTTTGGGAAATATTTTTCTTCCCGACCAATCGGAGTTGGTGGATTTTCTTCCCAACCAACCGGAGTTGGTGGATTTTCTTCCCAACCAACCGGAGTTGGTATTTCTAGGAAATATTTTTATTCCTGACCAACCGGAGGTGGTGGATTTTGCTGAGTAGTGTGTAGCACTAGTATTTCGCAAAAAAAATTCAATAAAGGAGAGAATTCGGTAGAATATTCACATTTTATTCATACTGATGAAATTTCATTACATGAGGGTTTACATTACTGATAATATTTGCACAGGTGCTCTGCATTTCATGCATTCTTAAACTCCTCCCCTTCTAAAGTTTCTATTCTGTAGGTTCCTGGTCGAACAACTTCTGTAACTCGGTAAGGTCCATGTCAGTTTGCTTCCAGTTTGTTGTGCTTTTGAATCACTTTCTTTAGCACATAGTCTCCTTCTTTCAGGTCGCACTTCTTCACTCTCTTGTTGTAGAACAAAGTTGTTCGCTGCTGGTAAGCAACATTCCTGATGGCTGCTTCTTCTCTAACTTCCTCGAGCATGTCTAAGTCTAACCTTCTCATTAAATCGCTGACAGGGGAGTTGAAGTTCAACACTCGGTGTGTTGGGAGTCCCAACTCGGCAGGTATAACAGCTTCACTTCCAATTTCCAGCATATATGGAGATTCTCCAGTTGCTGCTCGGGGAGTAGTACGATAAGCCCATAGTACTGAATGTAGCTCGTTGATCCAGTTTTCTTTCGCGTTATTCAGTCTTTTCTTCAAGCCATTTAGCAGGGTTCTGTTTGTCACTTCAGTTTGTCCATTGCTTTGGGGATGGCCTGGTGCTGAGTGGATTTTCAAGATATTTGACTGATGACAATAGGCAGCGAACTCCTCGTTATCAAATTGTGTTCCATGGTCGGTGATGAATGCATGAGGAAGACCATATCTATAAATGATATTTTTCCAAATAAATTAGTACACCTTTTCGTACGTCATGTTGACAAGAGGCTTGGCTTCAACCCACTTAGTAAAGTAATCCACAGCGATGACGAGATATTTAAATCTTCCTCTGGTCGTTGGAAGTGGCCCAACCAAGTCAATTCCCCACATGGAAAATGGCCAAGGGGAAGTAATGGGTGTCAATAATGCTTGGGGAGTTCTTCGGATAGTGGATAAGTGTTGACACTTGTCACATTTCTTGGCATAGGCTATATAATCAGCCCTCATCATTGGCCAATAGTATCCTTGCATCATCACTCTTTGCAAAAGTGTCCGACCTGCGACATGGGCTCCACAGGACCCTTCATGGACCTCTTCAATCAAATCGTTCACCTCGGAGGGATGCACACGTCTTTGCAAACCTGCCATAATTCCTCGTCTGTATAAAACACCATTAGTCAGTACATAACGAGCAGCTTTAAACTTTAATTTCTTGGCTGCGATTTTATCAATTGGTAATTCTCCCTCCTCAATATATGCCCTGATGGGATCCATCCAAGATGGCCCCAAATCAAGGGTAATAAAATTCATCATCAGATTTTCATCTATGCTCCGACCAGTTAGAACTTCAATTGGGATTATTCTTCGTAGCTCGATACGAGTAGCAGATGCTAATCGAGCTAAAGCACCTGCTCTTGCATTCTCCATTCTTGGTATTCTGACCAGTTAAACAGTAATAAATTCCGATACCAATTCCATCACCTTTGCATGGTACTTAATCATCAACTCTCCTTTTTCTGTATATACACCAAGCATTTGGTTTACAATCAACTGTGAGTCACTGCATACGATTACCTGCTCTGCCTTCATGGTTTTTGCTAGACTAAGACCTACAATCATCGCCTCATATTCGGCCTCATTATTAGAAGCTTGAAATTAAAAGCGCAGAGCATATTCTATATCAACTTCGTCTGGACTTTTCAATACAATCCCAGCTCCACTACCTGAGGTGCATGATGAGCCATCTACATACAGGTTCCATACAGGTATTTCGTCCTCAAACTTCTTATTGGACAAAGTTCCTCGATGGAATATTTGTTACTCCCTTATCTCCATTTCTACCCCACCTCGCTGCTCATCGACCTTCTTCTCTTGCTCTCCGACCAACTTAATTTGATCGGGATTTAAATTTGATGATCCTGTAACATCCACAGGTTGGTCGCTGTTCATCTTTTGCTCCTCGGGGGTATCAGGATAAGTGAACTTTGCTAAAAAATCTGCTACTGCTTGCCCTTTTAGTGACGATCTAGGCTCATAAATTATATCATATTCACCGAGTTCTATTGCCCAATACATTAATCTCCCCGATTTTTCTGTTTTATAAAGAGCTTGCCTCAACGGCATATCAGTATATACGACTATGGTATGAGCCTGGAAGTATGGCTTCATTCTTCTACTCGCTTCGATCAGCGCCACTGCCAACTTTTTCAGTTTTGGATATCTGATCTCTGCTCCTCGGAAGGCCTTACTAGTGTAATAAATTGGTTTTTATACTCCATCCTCTACTCTTATTAATGCCGAGCTAGCTGCATTTTCTGAAACCGCCAGATACAAGTACAACCTTTCTCCCATCATCGGTCTGGACAACAGTGGAGGTGCTCCCAAATATTTCTTCAATTCTTAAAAAGCTTTCTCGCATTCTTCATTCCATTCAAAAGTCTTTCGGAGCGTTTTGAAGAATGGGAGGCATCTATCAGTTGCTCGCGATACAAATCTGTTAAGTGCTGTTACTCGCCCTGTAAGACTTTGCACTTCTTTCTTCGTCGTTGGAGATCGTAGTCCCAATAGAGCTTTGATCTTTTCAGGGTTTGATTCAGTGCCTCATTGATTGACAATATACCCGAGAAACATGCCTTCTCGTACTCCAAATATGCATTTAGTTGGGTTCAACTTTATTTGATATTTATCTAATTGATTAAAGATTTGGCCTAAGTCAACTAGATGGTCAGCAGCTTTCTTGCTCTTTGTCAGAATATCATCAACGTAAACTTCCATATTGCAACTGATTTACTCTGCAAACACCTTGTTCAT
The DNA here is from genome assembly GCA_949130495.1 of Sambucus nigra. Classification (NCBI taxonomy): domain Eukaryota; kingdom Viridiplantae; phylum Streptophyta; class Magnoliopsida; order Dipsacales; family Adoxaceae; genus Sambucus; species Sambucus nigra. The sequence goes on from OX422207.1 coordinate 765,339,275, forward strand.
CATCCGCTGATATGTTGCACCTGCATTTTTCAAATCAAAAGGCATAACATTATAACAATAAGTTCCCCTAGGGGTAATGAAAGAAGTACTCTCCCTGTCTTCAGGTTTCATCTTAATCTTGTTGTATCTAGAATAAGCGTCCATGAAGCTCAATAGCTCGTGTCCCGAGGTAGCATCTACTAATTGATCAATTCGGGGCAAGGGAAAGTGGTCCTTTGGGCATGCTTTGTTGAGGTCGGTGAAATCTACACACATCCTCCATTGGTTGTTTTTTTCTTTACCATCACAACATTTGCTAACTAGTCTGGATATTTAACATCTTCAATAAAGCAAGCTTTCTGGAGCTTCTCGACCTCTTCCTGTATAGCTTGATTCTTCTCGGGACTGAATACTCTTCTTCTCTGCTACAAGAGCTATTTGGGAAGAACCCTCTCTTAGATCAAATGGTCGTCGAAAGTTTCTCGACACAGCCTTAGGAGGACTTTTATTCTTCCTAGTGCCCAATCGATCAAAAGGAGAGACCCTACTTAATCTTTCCAATGCACTGGTCCTTTCTGGAGAGAGAGTGATGTGTTGTTCAGTATCTCTGACTCGTACTGACGAAGTTCTACCCGGTTGATAAGAAAAATCTTCAGATTTCTCAGTGCGATATGAATCTCTTTGCCTAATGCGTGAAGAAAATAAACGAGTATTTCTTTGAACAATTCGTTATCCTGAATAGGTTGATGCTTCACCTTGGATAGTTTGCATGAGTTGTCGCATTGTTTCTTGCATGGCTGTCTGACCTTGAGCCAAACTGGCCATGATTCCAGCCAGATCTTGGATATTTGGAGGAGCAGAAGGATTTGGGGGGTTTCCAGCGTTTCGATTACTAGATTCAGGATTGTCAGCCATTGATGATGAATTATTTTTGGTGAAAAACGAAAATTACAGTCGTTTCCCACAGACGGCGCCAATCTGTTGATGTAAAAAATTAGATTATCTCTAACTGTTTAATCACAGATGAAAAATAAATAAGATAAGAGATTGAAAAGTGGTTCAGCCTTGAACGAATGGCCTACGTCCACTGTTTTTGTTATTATTGACCGTTTGGGAATTCTCGAGGTAGGATTTATCTCCAGAAATTCTGGTCCTTTGCCAATGAGGATGATACAATGTATTTATAGCCCTGAGGTTGTACATGAGAAAGGATCATACATAGCTATCCAATAAGCGTATACATCTGTATGATAATAATCAGCATTTAATGCGCATTTAATCCTCTTAATTGTCTGATAATAAATGATCTAATCGAGGTACATCTCGGATCGCCTAAGCTGCTTGGACCACCTAAGTATCTCGGTATCCATGAGTTGCTCGGTGTAGTAAAGTTCCTCGGAGAGCACCTACTGCTCGGAGTGTCTGAGTTGGTCGGGGAAATTGAGTTCCTCGAAGTCAAGGTGTTGTTCAGAAGTGTTTGTTATTGCCACGCAGATTGCCATGTGTCTCCACTTAATTGAGCCATGTCAGCAGACTAAAGTTTGTATCAACAGTCTCATTTTTTTGTCATATGCTAAGAATGATATTTAATTTCTGACGCCCGACGTAGGCTGACAGAGGGGACTAGCCACCTCCAATGCCAAAATATGTCGGGTGTCAAAGTTCGTTTGTTTATTTATTGCATAGAATAGTTTTTTTACATATTAGTTTTTTACATAGATTTAAGAACAAATTAGTTTTTTTATAGATCGAAGACTAGTTTTTTTAATTAAAGTCAATTTAACATATTAGGTTTTTTGTTTGTTTATTGTGTATATTAGTTTATTGATATTTTTTTACAGATTAATTTTTTTTGCACATATTATTATTTATAGATTACAGATTACTTTTATTTTTATATTGATGTTAGTTTAAGATATCTGTTTGTTTGTTTGTTTGTTTGTTGTGTAGAATACTTTATATAGATTACTTTGTCTAGATTACTTTGTTTTTTGTTATTATGTAGATTAATTTAAATCTATGAAGTACAGACACTTTGTGGGTAGTTGACGTACCCACATCGCACAATCTCATGAACATGGTATGAGAGTGTGCTTACGTTCAATGATTAAACTTGTTTAATTAAATTCCAATTTTATTCCCAGATTTTAATTAAGGGCCTTAAACATGCATCTGATTGTGATTGAAAATTCATACAAATTCTCTATCATGCACAATCAAACAATCACTAAACAAAGTTGAGAAAAAATCCTACCAGCGGCAAAAACTTTGATTTCTCTATAAAATATAAATATCCAACATATAATTACATAACAGAAGTACAATGTTTTTGTGACGACGAAATACCCTCAGGTCTCGGTTCAAAATCTTCAACAAGATATCCCACAAGAGCTCCAATTAGTTAGCAATGGAGACATCTTTCTTCTCCATAATGGTTACTGCATAATGAGTAAAATAAATAATCAATCCAAGAATGATTCACATAATTGAATTGAAAATTTTGGAGTGAATCAAAAAGGGTTTAAAGCATAAAAGATGAAGTCTTTCAATGCATCTAAAGTGTAGAAATAGATTTTTGAAAGACTTAAAAAACCTAACATCAAAGTAGGTATTTATAGGTTGATTAAAAAGTTGGGCAGCACTGGTCGTTCGAACGTCGTATGCATGTCGTTCGAACAATAACTAATGTCGTTACTAACGACCATACAAACGACCCTTAAAAAAGTAAAATAGTATGGGTTCGTTTGATGCAAGCTTCAGACGACATGTGTTGTCGTTAGAAGCTATCGTTCGAACGACTTGCCAATGTCGTTTGAACGACACAAACGAAAAATATTTCCTTGGAAGAGTCTCACCTGCAAGTCTTAAAAATTAATTTCTTTTACTTAAAAAAACACCTCAATTTTGATAAAAAAAAACATTTTATAAAAGTATCCCAAATAAATGCGTATATACTCATAACTCCAATTAATCATTTTACCTTTTAGCGTAGTGGAGTTAGTGGGAATAGAGTCGATTGAAGATGCACGACGCATGTTGTTAATGATGAGTGCGTATTGATGATGCTTGTAGCTCAAGATTCAGATGATGGACGTCAAGATAGAACGTGTGAAGACGTGCCGAGATGTAATAGTATACGAAATGCTAACTGAGATCCAGGACAATAAAAAAATTCCTAGATTCTATACGGACATTTATAAAGCATGCCCTTACAAATCTCCCCCTATGTCTATGCATACATTTATAAAAGATCCGAATTATTCTTCCCAACAAAAATGAGAAATACAATCTAATATCCCTAAAAACCCATAAATGGAAATATCAAATAATGTGTCTTCGCAAAGTCTTCAACGTCTTCAAAGCTTCAATTCTCGAACATTTCATTGTTATCATCAGGGTGTGCAAAAAACTGATCCTCTATTATGTACCTGCACACATGAGACAAGAAACAAATACCCGTGATGCACAAAAGATTGAAATATAATGATAAGAAGAAAATCAACATCAAGAAAATCATTAAATCAATCAATAAATCTTCTCCCCCGTAATTCATTCTCCCCCCTTTTTATGAAGTCCCCATATAGAAAAATAAGTAGAACATAAAGCAATGCATATGGAGAGTGTCACAAGATAATCAACTTCTCTTTTTCAAAATTTTAAAATATTTCTTATTAGAAATATATACAACAAAGAATCACACCATGAAGGAACACGAAAATAACCAAGTCGGTGATAGCATAAATGAAGGGATGTGAACAAATTCAATAGGAAAATCAACAAAAACAATCATAACATATGTGCTCGATGAATATTGGATACTCCTAACAAATGAACTCAACATCTTACTTAGGTGTAGAAATGGTAGAATTATATGAAATGGACTCAATCTAATCAACAAGTCAAAGTTTAAAGTAATTTTCACACCAATAACGCCTAAAACTATTTAATGCTTTTTCGAGATTTTCAAGAATGTGCAAAGTCGTTGATATACATATCCAACCAAACTCCCTAAAATATAATAATGATCATATAATGATATTTTCTTTGCTATTGAATGATCATATCGACCAAAACTAGTTTGGCATTGGCTACTTTTTTCAATGCCACACTTTTTTAACTCTTATAAATTCTTTAGGTCTTCGCTACTTTTTGCAATGCCACACTTTTTTACCCGATTTAAATGGGGACTTAATCGCAAAAAAATATGAGTACCTTTCGTAGCCCTTCCTCATTTTTCTGTAACATATATGAACATATTTCTCACGAACAACGGTTCTTATATGCACTACTATTATCATTCTTGTTTTATCGCATTTGGTTCGTTGTATAGGCGGAATTGAGATGAAAACACTTAAACTAACATGTGATAGACAAGTAAAAAGTTCAAATAAAATTGTGCATGTGTGCATTAAAGGAGATAAGGAGCCAAACATATAAAAATATATCACTAATCACATCTCAATGACTCCAAACAATGTAAATCTCATGGATGAAATGATGTAGCATCTCAAATCACTATAAAAAAAGTCACGTGGCAAATGGAAATGAAGTTATGACTTTGATCATCTTAAATGTTCATCCATAAAAGGTGAAAAAAATACAAAACACTTTTTGTGTTTTTAAAAAAAGTATAAAAAGAAAATCTTTCTGGGTTTTTTTTTCAAAAATTTATCAAAACAAAATCTTTTGGGATTTTTCAAATTTTCTCAAAAATAAAATCATTTTGTATTTTTTTTAAAATATGAAAAAGAAATATACTACAAAAATATTCAAATGATATAGTCTAGCAGAAGGAATCATATGATATGAACATGCAAAATTCAACCTATCCTAGACATGGCAACCACCCCTGAGTTAACTGTAAAAATTCCCAAAAACTTCCTAAGACTCTCGAATCTAAGGGCATCTAAAGGCTTCGTCAAAATATCGTGTAACTGAAGGTCACTGGACACAAAACTCATTGAAGCACCTTATACTCTTGACTTACTTGAGTCTACATTGTATAAGTGCTCATCTAGTTTGGAATTTGTGACAAAATTTGAGTCCCATCCCCTAGATACCAAAGAACCTCAGATTCTTCTCATGATGCCTCAATTGATTCATTTAAAGATAAATTCTCAACCACACGCACACACTAGGATTGCATACATATTATATTTTGCATCATTTGCTTGTGTGTGAGTTAAATACCTTTTAAATAAGTTTTGAATCATTTTGGGAATGGTTTAAAACAATTTTTAAATGATTTTTAAGAAATTAAAAGTTGGGTTTTAAAACATTTGGAGTCATTATGCTAATACTGATTATATCATTTCTTACCTGAATGTTTGGTTGGATAGAATTCGAAAGCACTGAGACTTGAGGGTGAGTGTGTAATTAATTTTGAAACACGCGTTTTGGCTTCATCTGAGCCTTACACCTGTCAACGTTATGACGACTTGATTTGTGTTTGTTGTTAGACTCAGAACTTGTATGCAATCTCAGCCCTTAGATCTTTTTTTATCAACGTTCTGCATGCATTTTATCCCAATCCCTGTGAACCCTCTTTAAACCAATCAGCGAACGTTTAATCCACCGCTGATGTTAAACCGTTGGATGAATGTCAAATGCCAAAGACCAAATCTCAGCCATTGGATTTGAGCTGATGTTATCGATCCTTCCTTGCTTAGTATAAAAGGAGGCTGAGCCTCAGCATTTCAAAAACTTTTGGCCAGTTCATCAAGCTGAGAGAGAGAGAGAGAGAAAAGAAGAGAGAGAAAACCCTAAATTCCTTTTAAATCCACAATCAGTTTACAACCAAAACCAAACCTGAGTGTTTGAGAATTATTTTGGAGATAGTTTGAAGCTTGTTCGTGGGTTGAATCCTCTGAGTTAGAGATCTTTTAACCAACTTAGACATTTTAAGTTTGATCTCTATTTCTTTTTATAGAAACTTTAGATCTTATTGTTATATGTCATATATCTCTTAGATCTGCATTATTTCGTTTCTCATCTTGAGAAATCAAATTTGTTGATTATTTGCTTCTGTAAATGTGTTTCACAACTCAAGAATCAATAAATTTATTTTCTGTTTCTAGTTCTTACGAAACAAGACTTGTGGTTTAGTTGGAATCGCAATTGGTGATTTCAAATTTCGAAAACATTTTCAAAACCCTTTGAAATTGTTTAAGACCTTGGTCATCTTTCGAGTAAGGTAACCATGTATTCTGAGTTAATTTGAAAGATCAAGAAAGTCTTTTGTTTCTAAAGAAGAGAGAAACTAAAAACCTTAATCATTTTGATGTTTCTGTAATTTGATAGGACTTGTTTGTATAAATAAGTGTGCGTGTGTGCATGCATGTGTTAGAACACTATCACAAACACTTATCACACTACAACACAATAAGTGTTGGCTATAAGATCTTGAAACGTCAAGATTCGACATAAAGCTGGAACAAAGTGTTGAGAAGTTACCAAGCTGGGAAAGCCACATCAACATCAGAACTGCAAAGAAGTTAGAATCAAACCAGTTAGTACATATTCTAAACTTGTATAGGTCTGGTTTGTTTGCATGTGTGTTAAATAGCTTATAACTTGTATATTTTATTTTAGTGGATATTTGGTTTGTGACTTAAAAGTCACCGTGGATGTTTCCTCATTTGGATGAGGTTTTACCACGTTAAAAGATGTGTGTACCTAATCTTTCTACATCTCCTCATCTCTTTCTTGTTGGTGTGCTAATTTAACTGATTTAAACTGTTTTAGTTTTGTTTTTCAAAACTAGTTACACAATCTTGAACATATCTCGTACATATTTTTATTAAACACATCTTGTGATTAATCTGTTTGATTTAAAGAAAAGAGTTTTCCCAAAAAATAGTTCGGAGTTACTTAGACAGTTTAATCTTGAATTAAACGACTTAAGTGACAGCTTTTCAATTGGTATCAGAGCTTTGGAAATTTTCTTTAAAGATCTTGTGTTTCTGAAATTGTTTTCTTAAAATCAAATAATGGACGAGAAATATGAAAGATTTGGTAACTTGTCCAGACCCTCTCTCTTTCATGGAAATAACTTTCATTACTGGAAAGTAAGGATGTTTGCCTTCATACAAGGAACTTTGGGAGATGATGTCTGGGACATTATTGAAAATGGATATACTTATCCTACTAAACTAGCCACTGAAGGAAGCAATGAGAGGATTAAGAAAGTATTAAGTGAATTCACTCGAGAAGAGAAGCAAGTCTCTCTGAATAATAAAAAAGGCAAGAATGTCATTTTTATGTCTATAAATGAACATGAGTTCAAAAGGATCTCATCTTGTACCACTTCTAAGGAAGCTTGGGATACATTGGTTACTGCATATGAAGGAGACACTAGAGTCAAGGCTGCTAAAACACAGATGCTTATCCAGCAGTATAAGTCTTTAATTATATCAAACTCTGAAATCATTGATGAATTTTACATGAATTTGAATTACATTGTGACCAAATTACATTCTAATGGGATAACCTATGATAGAAATAAAATTGTCTCAAAAATTCTAAGGTCATTGCCACAGAAATTTTATAACAAAAGATATGTTATTGAGGAAATGAGTGATCAAAATCTCACTCCTGAATTACTCAGTAGTAAACTAAGAACTATGGAAATGGAACTATAATTCAAGAAACAATTAACTTAGTCCCATAGGAAGCAAACTAGTTCCAATTTGGGTTTCTCCTCTAAACTGATTAAACCTGAGCTTAGTATTCCCGATAATGATTCTTATTCTGATGAGGAGTATAATATAGATAGTTTGGATAATTAGATTGCCTTGACATCAAAGCAGTTTAAGAAGATTGTGAAATTTAGAAATAAAATGGCAACCAGACAAGGCAAGCCAAATTATCCAACTCGGTCTAATCACAAACCTCATGAGAAAGGTCAAGACAAACATCACAAGGACATTCATACGAGACCTAACAAAGATTTTAAGAATATTAAATGTTTTAGATGTGGAAAATTGGATCATATACACTACACCAAATCTGCCTAATTGTCACGGTCATTGACCTTGACAAGTTGAACTTGTCAAGGTCAATGACCATGACAATTCGGGACGAGACAACTTTTTTTGTCATAGACGTGTCACGGTCAGTGACCATGACAAGGTCGTTAGGATTATCACGATCGTGTCATGGTCCCTGACCGTGACAAGTTTAGTCATGGTTGATAACCGTGACAAAGCCTTGACCACTGCCCAGCATTATATTTGTACCTGTTATAGCAACATCATATATCCAAATAAACTAAAGATAATGCAAATATATATTCAAAATAGAAACAATATACATGACGATATAATCCATAATATAATTCAAATATACCAACTTAAAAATAATGTCGCTACAATGTTAGTTGCGAATAAATATAAATATAAATATAAAATGAAATTGAAATAGAAATTGAAATATTCATATAATATAAATATATTACCTGTAGTGCCGCCCAAATAGCTAACTTGAGCTCATATGGCACCTCCTTCTAACTCATAAACCTAGGGCCGATGACCGTCTTTAGCAGCTCGAGGGATCTCGCTAATAGCTCCGACTTGTTCTCGATGGTAATCCCAAATTTGCCATATTTGGGGAGCTTAGGGGCCGAGGAGGCCTCGTCGCCTGAGCTACCACCGAGCCTAGACGACATCATCATAACTAGCATCATCATCCTCGCCTTAATACCTGAAGGAGAAATTTGCTGTAAAAAAATATTATTAGTACAGATAAAAAAAATTAGAAGAAGATATGCAAATATGTACAATTACTACAAATAAAAATTACAACTAAAGCTATACAATTTATTAATTAAAGCTATATAATTGTTTAGATTGCCCCACTACACACACACACACACACCACACCCCCATCACCACCACCCCGCCCCCTGCCCCCCGCCACACATACACGCACATACTATATATATATTGTTCGATATACAAAGTCATTTTCAAAAAAAGTTGAAAAATCCCACCCCCATATGGACAATAATCCAGTGGTCATGCCACTTTTAAGACTAACCAACCCAATATTTACTAAACAAATTAATCCAACAGCAATGTCAACAACAAATGTGTATCCCGTACTCCTTCTAATTCATCTACTCAATTAATTCATTTCATCAATTAAACTAACAATTAAAGCATACAATTATTAATTTACTAATTTACAATAAGGGGCAATCCTACTTTCATATGAAATGGGTACTAATTATTAATTTACTTTCATCTAAAACTATACAATTAAAATTACAATTAAAGCTATACAATTTATTAATTAAAGCTATACAATTGTTTAGATTTCCCCACCACACACACACACACACACATACCACCACCACCACCCCACCCCCTCCCCCTGCCACACACACACCACCCCACCCCCACCACACACACACCACCCCACCCCCAGCCCCTCTAACCCCACCCCCACCACACCTGCACACACACACACGTACACACAACCCACCCCACCCCCTTCCCCCCACCCCCACCCCCACCACACCTGCACACACATACACATACATATAGAAAGGAAATAGAAAGAGAGGAAAAAAACATACCTTAGAGAGAGAGCTGAAATCGCTTAGAGAGAGAGAGAGAGGGAAAACCAAAAATCGTTGGGAAAAAAAAGCCTAGGGCTTATTTTACTGACGACATTGTCACGGTCGTGTCAATGTCCTTGACCGTGATAATTATTCAAAGACTTGTCACAATCATTGACCGCGACATGTCCGTGACAAAGAAGTTTGTCACGGACTAGTCACGATCAATGACCATGACAATTCTTTGTCGCGGTCTTATCACGATGAATGACCGTGACACAAAACGCATGTTTGTTATCACGATCAATGACCGTGACAAGGGTGGTCGGCTGAAAGGTGACAATTTGACCATTTTGGTGTAGTGATAGCACAAGATTGTAGAGTTAACTTGAACACGACCAATAAACATACTAGCACCAACATTTTCAAGACATGGGATGATTCAAGTGATTCTGATAATGAGGAACCTGAGTCATCTGATATTTTTTATCCTTGCGTGTCTTTCTTTGCCAAGATAATTTATAATGATGATATGCATGTGCCTAAGTATGAGAATGATGCTAGTAGCTCTACTTCTATTGTTATGAATCATGCTTCTACTGGTTTATATGCTTTAATTTCTCAGAACATTGCTAGTTCTATAGCGGGATGTGTGAGTCAAAAGGAAAGTGATAATGACAATGCCAATGTGTGTGTGAGTTAAAGAATTGAAGAATCCTTAGCGGTCACTTCACACACTACACTTAGTGATTCGGACACTGAAGACATCCCTGATGTTCACACACTTTATGCCAAAACTCTTAAGAAAAGCTCTAGACTAGAGAAGACAGTGAAAGACCTCACTAAGAAACTAGAAGACCTATGTCTAATGGTTAAACTTAACGCTGAAGAGTATACAACCCAATGTCTAACTCATGAAAATGAAGTCAAAATTTTTTATCAAAAATTGAAAATTTTGATTGAAACAAATGAAACTCTTGAGAAAAAATATAAAGGGGCCTTATTAGAATTATAACAAGCTAAATAAAAGAGAGCAACGGCTTTCAAAAAATCTGCTAAGTTTGAAAATAATTCCAATTATTTTGATGATTTTGTTGTTGATTCAAAAACCAATTCTGATGATCGAACTGGAATAGGATTTTGCCCAAATTCAAAGACACAAATTAAAAACTTTGAATCAATCAAGTTTGTGTCAGATGGCAAAAGACCTATGGAAACCTATCCAGATTTTCAATACCTAAATTGTGAGTTTGATAAAAAATAACAAAATTTAGATATTGGGGAATCAAGTCACTCTAAATGTGATAGTCTACATAAGGCTAAATACGTCTGTCCTTCGATTAGGAAGAGAGATTCTGCGTTTAAAATTTTACTTCCTAGGAATACAGTTCAACGTCAAAATCCCATGAAACCTATGTTTAGAGACTTTCCTAAGGAGATACCCTCTTTAAGCAATCTGTATTTCTCTTATTGTGATATATACGGACATTCTTTCTAAGGTTGCTACTCTAGAAGTTTAGTTAATCATATCTGTAATACTCCTTGATGCCAAAATTTTAACTACTCAAGGAGAATCCATAACAATTATCTTCTGCCTAGATAACCAAACAAAAACTCTAACTATAGAAAGAGAAAGAACAGACCTAAAAGATCATTTACAAGAAGAATTCATAGGCGCTTTCCTAAACCAAATGCTCATACCCTCCATAAAACTCAAATGCATGGAAAAATATTTTCCAACAAAAATCTAATGCTCGCAAGTTTTATCAAATGAGAGAAAATATGCGCAAAACAAAAACAAGAGCTATTTAGGTTAGAAAAGATTAGTTATTGCCCCAGATGAAGTGTAACATTGTGATTACTGCTTTAAAAGTTGAACACACTCCTTCTGGTTAGTATTTGGACTTTGGGTGTTCAAAACATATGACTGGGGATGATACAAAACTCTTAAACAAAACCAGCTTTGCTGGAGGAAAAGTTATTTTCAGTGATGGTGTATCATCTCAAATCATTGGTAAAGGAACACTCCAAGAAGAAGGTCGCCTCTGCTTGAAAATGTTCTTCGAGTAAAAGGTCTTAAGGTTAATCTACTTAGTATCTCGCAATTTTGTGACTCAAATCATACTGTCACCTTTTCAAAGAATAATTACAAGATTTTAAATGAAAAAGCTGAGTGCATAATTACAGGACTCGGGACTCCCGATAATTGTTATACTCTCCAGAACAATACTAAAGTCTGTAACATTACCAAAATGGATGATAATGAAATATGGCATAATAGGATGGGTCACATAAATTACGACAGCCTTAGTAGATTGTCTTTACAATAAATAGTTAGAGGAACTCCTTAGATCAAACCTATCTCTAACATTGTATGTGGATCATGTCAGGAAGGAAAAATTATTAAGGAACCTCATAAGAAAGTTAAATATATCCTTACCTCTAAACCCTTGGAGCTCATCCATATGGACCTAATGGGTCCTTCTCGTACTGTTAGTCTCTGTGGACACATTTACATTCTAGTTATGGTCGATGACTTCACTAGGTTTACTTGGGTATCCTTCTTAAAACAAAAGTCAGACACTTTCAGAACTTTCTTGAAAATCCTACTTCATATTGAAAATGAGAAGGACACTCAAGTAAATAGAATTCGTAGTGATAGAGGAGGAGAATTCATAGATACATGTGTTATAGAGTATTGTGAATATAATGGTTACAAACATGAATTTAGTGCTCCTAAGACTCCTCAAGAAAATGGAATTGCTGAGCGAAAGAATCGTACCCTTCAAGAGATGGCACGTGTTATGATTCATGACAAGTGTTTACCTAAATATTTTTGGGTAGAATCAATTTGTACTGCATGTCATATTATTAATAGGGTCTATCTTAGGAAGAATTCTAAAAAAACTCCTTACAAACTACGATATGGGAAGAAGCCCAATCTTAAATACCTTAGAACTTTTGGTAGTGCATGTTACGTCTGTAAAGATAGAGAACTCTTATCCAAATTTGAGAGTCGTGGAGATAAGGATATCTTCCTCGGATATTCTCCTGACAGTAGAGCATACTATGTCTATAATCTTCACACAAAGACTTTAATGGAATCCATAAACGTTATTGTAAGTGACACTACTATTGAGAGAAAGACTGGAGAACCAACTATTATGGAAGTGTCTGAAACTGTTTTCGAAAATAACTCTCCAGAAATAGATGATTCTTTACCTATTGAGAAACCTGAAGTACCTAACTGGATTTCTAAAGAACATCCTATAGATAACGTTGTTAGTAACCACTGTGAGCTTGTACGTACGAGATCTCAATTAAGAAACTCTGCTCATTATGCATGTTTTGTTTCCCTTGTGGAACTAAAGAATGTAAATGAGGCATTGAATGACCCTAAATGGATTTCTGCCATGCAGGAAGAACTTTTTCAATTTTTGATTCATGATGTTTGGTATCTTGTACCTAGGCCTGATCATAAAAAGGTTATTGACACACGTTGGCTATTTAAAAATAAAACTGATGAAAGTGGGATAATCATTAGAAACAAAGAACGATTAGTGTCTCAAGGATATTCTCAAATTGAACGAATAGATTTTAACGAGACGTTTGCTCCTGTTACTCGCTTAGAATCTGTTCGTCTTCTCTTTGCCATAGCCTGTTACTTGCACTTTACGCTTTTCCAAATGGATGTAAAATCAGTCTTTCTTAATGGAATCTTGACTGAAGAGACCTATGTTGAACAAGCCAAAGGGTTTATGGACCCTCAGTATCCAAATCATGTTTATCGTCTTAAAAAGGCATTGTATGGTCTGAAACAAGCGCCAAGAGCTTGGTATGAGTGTCTTTCCAACTTTCTCTTAGATAAAGGTTTTAAGAGAGGCAGAAAAAATCAAACTCTATTTGTCAAACATTTTGACAAAGATATTATTATAGCTCAAGTATATGTCGACGATATCATTTTTGGATCAACTTCCCCTTCAGAAGTTAAATCATTTTCTGAAATTATGCATAAAGAATTTCAAATGTCTCTTATGGGGGAGTTGCAATTTTTCTTGGGTCTTCAGGTCAAACAGAATTCAAAGTTTTATTTGTTTAGTAATCAAAATATTCTTTAGAGATTGTTAAAAAATTCGGGCTTGAAAGTGCCAAAGAAGCTAGAACTCCCATGAGTACTACGGTCGAATTATCTAAAGATGAGAGTGGAAAATCCATAAATCCTACTCTACACCGTAGTATGATAGGAAGCTTACTATACCTTACTGCCTCGCGTCCTAATATTATGTACGATGTTTGCGTGTGTGCCTGTTATCAAAATAACCCTAAAGAGAGCCACTTAGTATGAGTAAAAAGAATCATTAAATATATAAAAGGCACTCTAAATTTGGGTCTCTGGAACACCAATAATACTCCTAGTACTATAATAGGATACACTGATGCTGACTGGGCAGGGTGTACTGATGATAATAAGAGCACATCAGGAGCGTGTTACTATATCAGTAACAATTTGGTAGGATGGAGTAGTAAGAAACAAAACTGCACTTCATTATCTATAGCTTAATCTGAATATATTGCTGCTGGTAATTGTTATGCCCAATTACTTTGGCTTAAGAAAATGCCAAATGATTATGGCATTTAAGAAGACCAACTTCATCTCTATTGTGATAATCAAAGCGCGATCAATATCTCTAAAAATCATGTTCAAAACTCGCGAACAAAACATATAAAAATTAGACATCATTTTATATGCGAATTAGTTTAAACTAAGGAATTAGAAATTAATTATCTTCCTACTGATTTGCAGCTCGTAGATATGTTTACAAAACCTTTGGATTATAATAGATTTCATTATTTTCGAAAATAGATAGGAATTATTTGTGCGGAATAAACTCGTATGACTTAAGTATTTTTTTCCCTTTGTCCATTTGAGACAAAATGGGGGAGAAATTTGAGTCTTATGAGTTCATTTTTTCTTGTAAATATTTTTAAAAAGCTTGATCTTAGTATTATTTACAGGAATATGTATTGTTGTTTACAACAGATGTTATTAGGGTATTGATTTGTAATTAGTTGAGTTATGTAATTTTTTTTTCTAGGATATGGATAGATAGAATTTGTATAGGAATAGAATTTTGTTTTTTTTATATCCCTACGAGCCCTAAATGACTCAAAGGAGATTTGGTCTCATATTTACAAAGGGGGAGATTGAATCACCTTATACTCTTGACTTACTTGAGTCTACATTGTATAAGTGCTCATCTGGTTTGGAATTTGTGAAAAAATTTGAGTCCCATCCCCTAGATACCAAAAAACCTCAGATTCTTCTCATGATGCCTCAATTGATTCATTTAAAGGTAAATTCTTAACCACACACACTAGGATTGCATACATATTATATCTTTCATCATTTGCTTGTGTGTGAGTTAATCCCCTTTTAAATAAGTTTTGAATAATTTTGGGATTGTTTTAAAATAATTTTTAAATGATTTTTAAGAAATTAAAAGTTGGGTTTCAAAACATTTGGGGTCATTATGCTAATACTGATTATATCACTTCTTACCTGAATGTTTGGTTGGGTAAAATCCTAAAGAGCTTAAGACTTGAGGGTGAGTGTTCAATTAATTTTGAAACACGCATTTTGGATTCATCTGAGCGTTACACCTGTCACCGTTATGACGGCTTAATATGTGTTTGTTGTTAGACTTAGAACCTGTACGCAATCTCAGCCCTTGGATCTTTTTTTATCAACGTTCTGCATGTATTTTATCCCAATCCCTGTGAACCTTCTTTAGACCAACCAGCGAACGTTTAATCCACCGCTGATGTTAAACCATTGGATGAATGTCAAATGCCAAAGACCAAATCTTAGCCATTAGATTTGAGCTGATGTTCTCGATCCTTCCTTGCTTAGTATAAAAGGAGGGTGAGCCTCAGCATTTCAAAAACTTTTGGCCAGTTTGTCATGCTGAGAGATAGAGAAGAGAGATAAGAGAGAGAAGAAGAGAGAGAAAGGAGAAAGAGGAAGAGAGAGAAAATTAGAGAGAGAAAACCGTAAATTCCTTTTAAATCCAAAATCAGTTTACAACCAAAACTAAACCTGAGTGTTTGAGAATTATTTTGGAGATGGTTTGAAGCTTGTTCGTGGGTTGAATCCTCTGAGTTTGAGATCTTTTAACCAACTTATACATTTTAAGTTTGATCTCTATTTCTTTTAATAGAAATTGTAGATCTTATTGTTCTATGTCATATATCTCTTAGATCTGCATTATCTCATTTCTCATCTTGAGAAATCATATTTGCTGATTTTTTTTATGTAAATGTTTTTCATAACTCAAGAATCAACAAATTTATTTTATGTTTCTATTTCTTATGAAACAAGACTTATGATCTAGTTGGAATCGCAATTGGTGATTTACAATTTCAAAAACATTTTCAAAACCCTCTGAAATTGTTTAAGACCTTTGTCGTCTTCTGAGCAAGGTAACCTTTGATTCTAGGTTAATTTGAAAGATCAAGACAATCTTTTATTTCTAAAGAAGAGATAAACTGAAAACCTTAATCATTTAGATCTTTCTGTAATTTTATAGGACTTGTTTGTATAAATAAGTGTGCATGTGTGCATGCATGTTTTAGAACACTGTCACAAACACTTGTCACACTAGAGCACAAGAAGTGTTGGCTATAAGATCTTGAAACGTCAAGAGTCGACGTAAATCTGGAACAAAGTGTTGAGAAGTTATTAAGCTGGGAAAGCCACATCAACATCAGAACTGTAGATAAGTTAGAATCAAACCAGTGGGTACATATTCTAAACTTGTATAGGTCGGTTTTGTTTCCATGTGTGTTAAATAGCTTGTAACTTGTATATTTTATTTTAGTGAATTTTTGGTTTGTGACTTAGAAGTCACCGTAGATGTTTCCTCAGTTGGGTGAGGTTTTACCACGTTAAAAACTGTGTGTACTTAATCTTTCTACATCTCCTCATGTCATTCTTGTTGGTGTGCTGATTTAACTGATTTAAACTGTTTTAGTTTTGTTTTTCAAAACTAGTTACATAATCTTGAACATATCTCATACATATTTTTATTAAACACATCTTGTGATTAATCTGTTTGATTTAAAGAAAAGAGTTTCCCCAAAAAATAGTTTGGAGTTACTTAGGCAGTTTAATCTTGAATTAAACGACTTAAGTGACTGCTTTTCACTCATGACACGAATTTCTCTTCTACTAACTCACAGATAAAGTGCTCGCGTATTCTAATGTGTTTTGTGCATGAATTATGGACTAGATTGTGGGATATATGTATCTCACTCGTGTTATCAAGGGAAATTATCATGGTTTCTAATGATATCCCATAATCCTCCAACAACTGCTTCATCCACAAAAGTTGTGTTCAATAACTCCCGACGGCTATGTGGTCAGCCTCCGTAGTGGACAAAGAGATGGAGTTTTTCTTCTTGCTCAACCAAGAGACAAGAACAAAACCAAAATAAAAACACCCCCCCCCCCCAGAAGTGATCCTACATCCATATACATCCCCGACCCGATCGGCATCCGAATATGTGGGAAAACGAGCATCGTTATCAAAGTTATAACAAATGCCATATGACAGGGTCCCACTCATGTATTTGATAATATGTTTAAGAGAGATTAAGTGAAATTTTTTTGGGGACGCCTGATATTTCACATAGACTCTAGCACTAAAGGCGATGTCGGGACGACTATCAGTCAAGTAGATAAGACTACCAATCATACTTTGATACAATTTTTGATTCATGTCCTTGCCTAAAGTGTCCTTACTAATCTTAGTTGAGGTACACATTAGGGTATGTGCATGCTTAGCGGAGTCTAAACTAAATTTCTTCACAAGGTCTTTAGCATACTTGTATTGAGAGATGGAAATTCCATCCTTAAGCTGATGAACCTGAAGATCAAGGAAGAATGTAAGATCACCAAGCATTCTAATCTCACACTAACTCTTAATGTTCTCCTCAAAGTCCTGAGCATGTCAGGAGCTCGTGGATCTAGAGACTATGCCGTCCACGTAGGTATTACCTGATTTTCCAGAAGGCTTCTTGACATGCCTTGTTCCATACTTTGGTTGAATATTTTAGGCGGAGCTTGAACTGATTTGACTGATGAATCTGCTAATGTATTGGATCTTTTTCACGAACCTGCATATCTCTTTCTTAATCTGAGGCAATGACATTTCGAGGATTGCGTTGAGTTTAGCAGGGGTTGATTCAATTCCCTTTTCGATGACCATAAATTCTAGGAGTTTACCGTTTGTAACACTGAAAATGTACTATTAAGGATTAAGGCGCATATTGTCACAATCGTTCAAAGAAATTTCTCAAGGTAGGAATATGACCATCCCGAGATTTGAATTTGATGATCATATCATCAATATATACTTTGACCACTTTATGGATAAGATCATACAGGATGGTTGTGGTTTTCTTTTGATATATAGCCCCGATATTTTTTAGATCGAAAAGCATAATGGGGTAATAGAAAGTCCATAATGGGGTGGTAAAAAAAGTCTTCTCTGAGTGATCGTGATGCATCTTGATTTGATTATACCTTACGAGTAAATCGACGAATCATTTGAGTGCATGATTGGTAATATTGTCAATAATCATGTCAATATTGGGTAGAGGGTTGTCATATTTTGGAGAAGCTTTGTTCAAATCCCTATAATCGATGCTCATGCAGACATTTCCTCCCGATTACAAAACTGGGACAATATTGGCAGTTCAAGTTGTATATGACTACAAAGATGAAACCCACATTCAATTGTTTGACTACTTCATCTTTCACTTTAAGGTACCATTCGATTCAAAGCTTCCTTAGCTTTTATTTGACAGGTTTACACCCAGTATAGGTAAGGATTTGTGTTGCACGATTTCCGCGTCGATGCTAGGAATGTTACTATAGGACCATGAGAAGACGTCCATGATCTCTTTTAAAAGATCCTGAAACTCTAATCTCTCATACTTGTCAAACAGTTAATCATATCCTAATCCCATGCGGAGTTCTACTATAACCTAGATTAATTATAAAAGTCTCCTCATCATTGGCTTGAAAGCGGTTTTGTTGTTTTATTTTTTCCACATTAAGATCGTTTAGTGATTTTTCATTCATTAAGTCAGCTTCGTTAATTTTTTCATTATTAGAATCAATGCAATTAATATAAGTCACATTAAGATACTCAAAGTCTTCATTCATTTCATTAACAACATTTTTCAAGAAAAACAGTTGTGAGTACCTCATTAAAGTAGGCCTCATTTACGTTTGAATTAGATATAATAGAAGTAAAAACAACTTCATTTTCAAGGCGATAGATAACAAGGTTTCGGGTTGATAATGTTATATTGGACGGAATGCTCCGCTAATTTAGAAAAGGCTTAATATCAAGGGAAATCTTCTGGGGAGGGTCAGATTACTCATGCCCCACATGGATCATGCAAAGGTCCATCCCTAGTTCAGTAAGACTGAAGGACTCATCATTTTCAGTGCTTTCCATACCAAAAGAGCTTGAATTATATGATTTGATTATTCTAGAGTCGCTTCATTCTTGGATCCATCGGTCCAAGTGAATATATCTTTTAAAAAAATCTTAAAAAACATTTTCAGTTTCTCTTCAAACTCATCGTACCACGGTTCCAAAAAGATGTAATAGGGGAAATCTTTTCCTTCTTTGATAAAAGGCCCATTCAGAGAATCTCCATAACTGACTTATTTCCTCTTCAACACCAGTGGGGTGCAATCTGTAATAGACCATATTTCAGAAGCCTAAGCAAGCCTAACCCAAGAACATGAAGCGTGTCACTCAAGTCAGGATTAAAGTCTCATGGGATATATATGGAGGGCTCATTCTTATTATCTATAATCTCATAGGATATTAACATTGATTAGCAAATGATCCAATCAACTGCTGGGAGAGTTCAAATGAGGTTGAACCACTCTTATCATTATAAATAGAACCCTTACCCAGGGGTATGTAATTCTCTATTACGAACTCTTAAAGAATTAATATACACTGAAAAATACCCCATGGACGTAGGTAGTTATCGAACCATGTAAATCCTTTGTGTCGTGATATTTCTTTATTCCTCAATTGTTTATTTGTTGCTTAGAACCATTAATTGTGATTATTTTCCCTCACAATTAGCATCATTTGTAGGAAACGATTATTTTTCTTAAGAAAATAGAAACTAGTGAGTTAAGCAATGTCTCGCCCTCATAGTCTTGGAGTTCGACTATGACACTTGCGGTTATCTCCACGGAGCTCTCGCTCCATTTTTTGGGACATCGTTGGAGACATGCATTTTCCTCCATGTTGAGGCGTGTTGGTTCCTCTTATTGATGGAGTCTTTCCTCATAGGTGTCGACCAACCGCAAGATCTACATTAATTTAGGCTACTCATTGCTCTTATTAGAAGGATGCTCTTGTGGGAAAAAATGTGGATGGTTGACGGCCTAATTTTTATCCCGATGAATCTTAGATCTGACTTTATGTAATGGAGCCCAACTCGCAGATCGCCTAAAATAGTTGCACTATAAGGGCGAGACATTGCTTAACTCACTCACTAAAAAGTTGTTTGAAAGGTTGTCGGAAAGGTCGGTCAAGAACTTTAAGTCACTCACAGAGGCCTTCACAACTCTCTTTATAATGAACAGTTCACACCTAAAGAGAATGGATTATCTCCTGACCATGATGAATAAACCCATAAGACTTTATGAGTTTATGCCAGTCACCATTGGGAAACCTTTAATCAGGTCAAAGATTGATAAGAAAAGGTTATCATGGTATCGTTTAAAATAGGCTCGCCCCACAATTCCATGTTGCACCAGTCCCTTACCAAGAAGGAGGCAGACACCATCAATGACCTTATGTCACGCATTAAAAAGTTTGCCAATGTGGAAGACGTGGTCGCCCTTAGCCAAGGCGATAATGGGCAATCAAAGGTGACCAAAGGAAACGACAAAGACATTACCACCAAGAAAGTGGGAAAAAATAAGAACAAATGATCTAAAAATGAGCGACAAGGAAAACCCATCCAAGTTTTTCCAAGAGATCAACATGATTTTTAAGGAATAAATATATAAGATATTGGGCAAGATCAAGGACCAACAATTACTCAAGTGGCCAAAGAAGAGATTTGATGATCCAAGTAAGAGGAATAATGCTCTCAGTCCACCTATTACAAGGAGAACGGACACAAGATAGATAATTGCAAGACCCTTAAATCCCATTTGGAAGAGTTAGCAACAACAGGGTATTTTAACGAATAAGTTGAGTAAAACGTTAACCAGGTCATCGCCAATATTAACCTAAAATCGAATAATGTTTTGGATGACGAAATGGAACATGAGTTTTCCGTTATCCATGGTTCTTTGGATCCTAAGAAGATCCAGGGAAACATAGTTCAGGTAGAACTCAAAAAGGTCACTGCGGCTATGGAAGACTTCTAAATTGACCCTGCGAAATGCCAAGCTGGCAAGTGTAAGTGACCAAAATATGTGCATTACAACAAGCACATAGTTTTAATGAAATACGATTTGATTGAAACGAGAAACCCCACACTATGATGCGTTATTAATCACCCTCAGGATTTTAAACTGGGACATGGATAAGCTACTAGTTGATCAAGGGAGTTCCTCTAAAATTATGTACCTGGAGCTTTTTTAGAATCTCAAATTGAATATGGAAGTATTGAATGAAGAAATCATTCCACTAGTCGGCTTTGCTTAAAAATGACTATGCCATTAGGGAAGGTGGTCCTACCAGTTAGGGTCAGTAATATCTCAATCCTGATTGAGTTTTTAGTGGTAGGAATGTACTCTCCTTAGCATGAAATCCTTAAAAGAGGGTGGTTCCACGCCATGTAGGCTATTCCTTTCACTTATCACCAAAAACTCAAGTGTGTTACAAAATGAGGAATAATGGAGATGAGAGGCAATCAAGCCATTGCTCGGAAGTGTTTTATTTTCTCCACAAGAGCTAAACAGGAAAAGAAGAATGAAAAGGATTCCATCCCTGAAATTCTCAAGACGAAGATGCATCATTCAAATAGAAACTAAAGTACGAAAGACCAAGGGTGAAAGAAACGAAAGTTGACCTCGCAGAGAGGATTATGGAGAAATTGGAGGATATAGCTTTTAATGATACCCAACCAGAACATAAATTCCTAATCGGTACCACACTATCTGGGCAGGAAAGAGAGGAATTAATTTCTTTGCTTAAGTAGAATCAAGTTGTGTTTGTATGGTAGACATATGATATGCCCGAGATCGATCACATATCGCGTGCCATAAACTTCATGTTGACCCCAAATTTCTATCGATCACACAAAAGGCTCATCGCATTGCTCTAGAAAAAGCAAAGACAATAGAGATAGAGGTAAGGAAACTTATGGAGGCCAGGTCCATCAAAGAAGTTTAATTCTCGAAATGACTATCAAATCCAATGGTGGTTCGAAAGAGTAACAGTAGCTAGAGAGCATGCGTGTACTTCACCAACCTCAATAAAGCCTATCCAAATACAGTTTTCCTCTTCCAAAAGATAGATAAATTGGTTAATGACACCTCTAGCCATGATCGTAAGTGTTTTCTAGGTGCATACTTAGAGTAACATCAAATCCCTTTGTTCGGATCTAACCAAGGTCAAACTTCATTCATAACCACTATTGGCATGTATTGTTATAGGGTCATGCCTTTGGCATTAACAATGCAGGAGCCATGTGCTAATTATTGGTCGCAAAGATGTTCAAGAATAGTTGGGAGAGATAATGGAGGTGTACGTTGTTAATATGCTCGTCAAGAGTAAGCTCAAAATCGATCACCTAAAGAATTTAATGGGGACCTTAAAAATCCCCAGGCATTATCAAATGATTCTCAATGCAGCCAAATGCTCCTTTGTTGTTCAATCCTAAAAGTTCGTAGGGTACTTTGTCAGCAAAAGGGGTATTGAAGCAAACCTTGTCCAAATAGTTATGATTAATAATGTTCTTCCACCAAAGATGTCGTGTAAGATTCTGAAGTTAACGGGGATGTTTGCAGATCTTAAACATTTCATCTCTAAGCCTTTTGAATGATGAAGACCATTTTTTATCTATTGAAGAAGGAAAAAGGACTAACCTAGAACAAGGAATTCTCAAAGGCCCTTAAAGCAATCAAATCATATTTAGGCAAACCTCCTTTGCTGACCATCCTAGATCCAGGAGATCCTATTTATCTCTACCAATCAGTTTCAAGCCATGTAATTAGTTTGTCCTTGGTTTACAAGATAGAGGGACACAATCCCCCTATTTACTATTTCAGCAAGACACTTCTAGATGCCGAACAGTGCAACCTCCCACTGGAAGAATTGGATAATTCTTTGGTTATCACATCACGCAAGTTGAAACACTACTTTGAAACTAACTTAATCATAGTCATCACATCTTTTCCCCTCAAAGAGGTTCTCCATAAGTCCGACATATCTATACGAATCTCTAAATGTTCGATCGAACTTGGGAGATTTTATATACACTCTTAAGTCAGAATGGCTACTAAGGGATAAGTGTTGGCTTATTTTATCACATAATCTAGTAGAGAAAATGGCCCTAGTGACCAACAAATTATCGATCAGCTGAGGAGACACGAGATTGACCAGTCTAGAAAATGGACACTATGTGTGGACAGTGCCTCTAAGTCTAAGGTGTGGGAGTAGCATTTGTGCTCGTCACACTAGAGAACACCATGATCGAGCAAGGATCAGCCTTGGCTTTGAGGCATCCAACAATAAAGCTGAATACGAAGCCCTCATGGTCGAACTAATAAAGCTCACTCGCTGGGGGCAAGAGACCTTGATGTACATTATGATTCAAAGATGGTATCCAACCAAGTAATAAGATATATTAATGCCTAAGATGAACGGATGTCGGCATACCTGTTGGTGGATCA
Source organism: Sambucus nigra (assembly GCA_949130495.1). Classification (NCBI taxonomy): domain Eukaryota; kingdom Viridiplantae; phylum Streptophyta; class Magnoliopsida; order Dipsacales; family Adoxaceae; genus Sambucus; species Sambucus nigra. The sequence continues at coordinate 765,362,764 of OX422207.1, forward strand.
TAATTTGATGTTAAAATTTGAGGAATAACACATCCAACACTTCCCTCGAGATCATAATAGCCATGCTGATTCTTTAGCATCATAAGTGGACTCTGATCAGAGAAGAACAATTACAGTGGAATTCCAGCATCACAAAGCCCGTGATCGCCGAGCATGCTCTCGCCATACAAACAATTCCTAGCTGGACGGACTCGATAATTATTTATTTACAAATGGCATCATGTTGTTCGATAAAAATCAATCCCATCAAGTTAGGTTTAAGGCTACTCGATTTTATCTTGCATCCTATGAAAAACTCTAAAAAAGATCTTTTACTATTACCTACCTCCAATGCGTTCATACAAGTGACGTCGACCAAGTTCTATACGAACTACAATATGGAATCTATGAAATCCACGTAGGAGGAAGATCTCTTGCCTTCAAAGAAATCAAAGGGTATTGTTGGCCATATATGCAGAAATACACAACCTCTTATTTCCATAAGTGTGAGAAAATGCCAAATGTTTTCCCTATGCTCCATCAGTCGGCACGGCCAGTGACTTGAAGTCACTAACTAACCTGTGGCTATTTATTTAGTGGGGATTTGATATTGTAGGTAAACTTCCAACACCACCAGGAAATTGTAATATGTTTCGGCATATCCGGGGCAATAATTACGGACAACGGCACAGTTTGAAACCAAATTGTTCCAAAGCTTCTGCGACAACCATTTCATCAACAATCACTTCATATCTATCGCCTACCCCCAGAGCAACGGGAAATAAAAGTCTTAAAAAATGATGCTCGACGGCATGAAGAAGATATTACAAAAAGCAAAAGAAGCTTGGGCGGACGAGCCTACTCACTTACTATGGGCATATCGTACTACACCTAGAAGACCTATGGAAGAAATGCCTTTCTCTTTAATATAAGTGATGGAGATTGTTATTTCTTTGGAAGATGGTATATTGACCATACGGACCACCATTGTCGAGCAAGGTTTAAACGACGAAGCCGTGAGGACTAAACTTGACCTAAAAGAAGAGTTAAGGGAATAGGACATTATAAAGTTGGCCTCTTACCAATAGCAGTTACCTAAGCAATATAATAAGGGCATCAATTTGAGAAAATTTCAAGTTCATGACCACGTCCTTAGGAAAGTCCTCAGCAGCGCCAAAAAACATTCAGATGGAAAGTTGTGACCTAGTTAGGAGAGACCGTTCAAGGTCATCGGAGAGGATTTATAAGAAGCCTACCATTTGAAAATAATAAAGGGCAGGGAGATACCAAGGTCTTAGAATACAACCAACCTTAAGAACTTTTATTTTTGAATTCATTTTTATTTAGTTCTTTCTAACTTAGTTATTTAAAAAAAAATATTTCAGAACTTATGATGCTCGCTGTCTGTCCTAAATTTTATAATAAAGTACAAGCCTAAGTTATTTAACATTGCCCCGAAGTGGTAGGCTTACACTTTATACACTACTTTAGTTTTATTACAATTAAAAGATGTTTAAATACAATTAAACTCAAGGCCCCATATTCTTCGTACCAAAACATGAAAACCTCATGAATTTCCTAGACAAACAAAATACCTATGGGGGATCCTTAGGCACTAAGTAAACTCGACTTTGGTCAAATAAAAATCATGAATGGGTGGATGACTCGAAAACCAAGTGCATTTTTACTAAAGTATGCTCTAGGCCTAAGGTAGTGTGATAACACAATCTAAAAGGTAAGACACGACAATAAAACACATGCTTGGAGTAATGGAATGGGAAAATGCAAAACGTTATATTATTTAAACAACTTAATGATACGTAAATTTATAATTCACAAAAAAGGTTCATTTATAACATTAAAAGTATAATCACCATCCTTGGTGAGCAAGCGCCTCAACAATGGATTCTCTTCAACCATCATCTAAATTTGGTCAAAACTCATCGCCACTCTCATATGAGGACAGATACTTATTGGCTAGTTGAAGAGGAATGGAATCCAGGGGAGCCCAACACTCTTCACTCCCAAAATGGGGGATAATGATGTGTCAGACAGTCAACTTAGTACCAACACCAAACTTAGAGTCTCTAGGAATTTCAGAACGCCCAAGGCATTCAACCAACCATGCTTGTAGGCTAGCTGCTTTGCCTCATCTAACTTAATAAGCACATCCATCCCCCCTTTATCACATCCTGTAGGCCACGTGGCGCAAGGAACTTTCCTAAAGAGGTATCGAAGCTTGATTATGTCATAGTTAATTCCCATCTTTACAACACCCTCCTTTTTTAGGTCTTCTTCTTCCTTAAAAAATTGCTTCTTGATGGAATCATTCCTAGCTAGTAGAAGTGCCCACATCTCCAATGTCCTTGGCCTCATTGAGCTTTTTTTTAGGGAATTCATCTCCTACTACATAAGAGTGCTAACATCACCTAGGTCCTTCATATAATATTTTAATTTGTCCATTAAGGCATATTTATCCTTATAGGACTCAATTACCCTCTAAAGAGCCTTTCGAGCAGAGGAGAAAGCATGATAAGGATAACACTAACATACCAACCAAGAATAACATCTAAGTTATGAGCAAAAGAAGAAATTGCTCTAGGAACATTTCCATGCTACAGGAACTAAAAGTAAAAAGGAGGAATTCAACAATGATGTAAGTCAAGATTCAACATTGGCAACATCTTTATTATAACCAAAATGGGCAAGGCCCTTACAAATAAAGAATGAATGGAAAAATAAATAGTTACAAGCTATTTATCCTAACTAGCCTTGGGATTGTTTTCCTTCACCTTCTCTTCCGTTTTTATATCCTTGCCCCGAGAAGCTTTGGATGACTCTTGATTGATCTGAACATCTTCATCTGCCTATGGTGGGGAACCCGGACAGTGTTCTTCAAAGAGTTCAGATTCAACCCGAACGTTGTCTCTCATCAGAGCAACATCCCAACCATTCTTGAAGTTGGACCTTATGATAAAGCCCATCTGATGTTTGGTGTCGGCATAGGCCTTGTTGAAGTCACTAAAATAACTTGTGTCCTTGGCAGTAACCAGAGCTTCAGTTTGATCCTTCTTCAACTGATCGCGTCCGACCACCACCTAGTCGTGATCAGTCTTCAACTTGTTGAAGTTACCTTAGAGTGTAACACTCCGCGCGCGCGAAAGAGACACGCGACGTGCTACTGCGATAAAAACTAAGCTAAAACAATCCCAAATAAGTATAGAGCATCTAAATTCCACGATTTAAATATAATGAAATCACAATTCTTCTATTTCCACAATAATGATTTACAATAATGTTTCTCCCAAAATACACAATTCTCCAATAAAAATTACACCACTAATTCATACATAAAAAATCAATCTTCCAAAACCATGCTCTAAAACAAATATCCAAATTAGCCCCTAGTGTCCCAAATTATGCTACCCTGCCAACTAAAAGAAAATACGGAAAAATACACAATATGACAGGAATAGATGCTCAAAAATAATTAGCACGATGAATAAATCGCAATAATACGAATCGCATATACAAATAAAATACAATACTCAAGCATGATATCAATATTAATTTCTCAACAACATATCAATGAGTCACCAAGCCTTACCTCACCACGCCTATGCATTCTTAAGCATATCCGGATTTTGGACTATTGGCGGGTGCCCATTCTCCATGCCATATTAAAATCTCATGACACGATTCCCAAATTACAATATAATATATCACAATGAATCAAATTAAGATTTCAACAATTTTCAGATTTCAAATGAATATCATAATTCAATCGGTGTGCAATCGACACAGAAAATAAACGGAATACTCTCGAGCGAATTTAGGATCATATTGTGTAAGTCTCGTACTTCAAAATCATCACATGAATCAACACATAAATTCTGCCTCAAAATCTGATCACCCCATCACGTTCCTCTCGTGAAAATAATCAAATCACGTTCTAGCTCTAACACGAGATAACCCCAACAAGGCCTCCAAATCTAAGGTTGAATATTGAATAAAATAGGGACTAGGGTTTGTATAAAGAGGGAGAGGAAATATAAAGGGCTACTGCACATTGGAGATGGTAAAATGTTGGTTAAAACTCTCACCCACGACTTCTATACATAAGAGGGGAAAGAAATTTGAAAGGAATGAAACACTTCAAAAACAAGCTACCGACTCAAAATCTGGGCATAGTCGATCGATTGACTCCCAGGGTCGATCGATCGACCCTACAAGTCTGGAGACAGTTCCCCCCGACAAAATGCCTAAAATAATTAAAAACTCCACTAAATATCCATTTTAAATCCGATTTCAATTCCGGTTGAAATTTTATTCTTCTAAAATCATAACCAACATATTTATTTAATAAAAAATATTAAATCCAAAAATTTATTTTTCTTTAATTTTCCAAAATTAATTTAAAAATACCCATTTAAAAATCCAGGGTGTTAAATACTTCCCCACTAGCAAAGGAATTTTTCCCTCGAAATTCGATGAAGCCTAACATTAAAAAATTAGGCCACACCAACAATCTCCAAAAATAAATCTCGTCTCCAAAAATCAACTCTAAATACCTTACATCTAACCTCGATGACTAACACAACTTATCACAAAAAATTTCTATCTCCAAAGAAAACATCACTAACCAGCATGCTAGACCCAAAACCCAAGGGTTTTCGTATATCTAAGCTCTGATACCATCTGTAACACCCCGCGCGCCCGAAAGAGACACGCGCCATGCTACTGCGATAAAAACTAAGCTAAAACCATTGAAAATAAGTATAAAACATCTAAATTCCACGATTTAAATATAATAAAACCACAATTCTTCTATTTTCACAATAATGATTTACAATAATGTTTCTCCCCAAATACAAAATTCTCCAACAAAAATTACGCCACTAATTCATACATAAAAAATAAATCTTCTAATCCATGCTCTAAAACAAATCTCCAAATTAGCCCATAGCGTCCCAAACCACGTTAACCTGCCAACTAAATGAAAATACGAGAAAGTACACAATATGATAGGAATAGATGCTCAAAAATAATTAGCACGATGAATAAATCATAACAATACGAATCGCATATACAAATAAAACGCAATACTCAAGCATTATATCAATATTAATTTCTCAACAACACATTGTAACACCCCGTATTTCTTAGGATATAGAATTTATATAATTTGGTAATAGAAGATTTAATTAATGGGGAGAATTAAATTAAATTGGTGATTTGGAGAAATTATTTAATCTGGAGAATTTATATTAATTTGGTGAATTAAGATTTATTTAATTCGGATTATTTTTTGAAATTCACATGTGTCATAATTTGAGGTCGGAATTTGAGAATGTTATAAAGTAATTTGGATGGAAATTCTGACTGCACGATTGACTCCGGATAGGTCGAAATAGTCGAAAAAGAGTACTCGAGGGTAGTAATCGGGTCTCGAGGTAATTTTAGGCGTAATCGGGCCCACACAGGAGTGTTTGGGCCATTTTAATTTGTCCCATAAGCGTAAAAATGGGATCAATGAAATAAAACCTAATTGAGGGAATTGGGTCAGTCATAACTTAAGGAGAGAAACCCTAGAGCTGCAGAGGAAAACAATGGAAGAAATTGGGGAACCTTTGGGAGCCAAACTAAAGGAGGAGGAATGTGTTCTTCGTAACATTCGTCTACAAGAAATGAAATCAGACCCTATGAAATTATCTAGGAAAGTAGTTAAACTTGCTTTCATTTAAATTACGGTATTTCGATTCATATCATGGTGGGTGTAAACCATATTCATTTGGGTACGAGTGATTATGGAAAAATTCGTTTTTGGAGGGTATCACATGTTAAATCTGGGTTTGGGGGATTTAAGCATTAAGACTGAAATTGATGTGAGAATAATATCATATGAGGCTATAATATGATTTAGAATTGAAAACCTGTAGAAATTATTGTTGAATTTGGACTATTGAATCGAATTGAGAATTGTGATTTAATGGATATTGAGAAAAACCCAATTTATGAACCCTGGAATTTTAATGAAAATAACTGAGGATTAATGTCATATATTAGTGTTTGAACATGTTTATAGATGAAATAAATATGGGAGATAAAGTAATCGATGTCTGGATTGAAGTTGGAAAGCTTCGGAGTTTAAAAATGGTGAAAAAAGCAATCGGGGAAGATGACTGATATTTGGTCGATCGATCGATCGACCCAATTCGTCGATCAATCAACCCCTTCAGTTATTGTAAAGCATGAGATTGTAGATCTTTTCGTCACAGTCGCGTGGGTGCCGACCTCGTATTTTTCTAATTTTGTTTGGATTTGATGTGATTTTTTTACGATAGGGTGCATAAGACCGACATCTTTAGGAAGAAATAAATTTGGATTATTTGGAGATGTCCATAGATGAGTGAAGGATTTTAGAAAAATATTAAGGAACATTATTTATCCTTATATTAGATATGGATGAATCTGAGGTATGGATTTAGGAGTATTTATAATGAACGACACTCGATAATATATGTCGAAAATATACGAACGTATTCGAATGGGAATTTTGGATGAATTTAACATACGGGATGGTATCTTAAAGTGAAATTTAATTGATATAAATTAAATGGAACCTAATACTTAGAGTCTTATGGGATGAGTATTAAGGACTATTAAATTTAATAAGGGTGTGAAACTTATTAACCGAATTTGGTGAAATGAATTGTAAAAGGTTAAAATACGGACCAACAAAGGGAGTCCTGGCATTTTGGTTGAGTGAAACCACTTGGATAAAATTAATTGAGGTGATAGTAATTAAATTAAGGGTCTGAATTTTGAATTTGATATTTCTCAGGCTAGTGCTACGGAAGTTAGGCACAGATTAGTCGATTTAATTTATTATAGAGATATATAATAAATTATCGAATAGTGAATTTAACGAGAGGTGTTAACCTTAATAGTGTATTTTTGTGTAACAAATTATAGAGGGTGAAGATACGGACCATATGAGTGATTCAGAGTATTGTAGTTGGGTGATACTACTTTAATAAATTAATTAATGTAAAATTGATTAGATTAATCGGTGTAATTTGAAATGTAACGAATTTAGGGGATGAGCGAACCCATGACTTAGATCAGTAGGATATAAGTGAATTACCCACTCAAATATTTTAAAGTATAATTGGCACACTTCGATTAGTGAGGGGTACTTGGGAATATACGATAAGAAGTGTAATTAGAATTAATAATACGTAGGATATTCGGGATATATATATATATATATATATATATATGCTCTGTATGGAATATATGATATAGGTTGTGTGTATACCTATACTGATTTGTATGATTTATTATGTGTATGGCATACCTAACATACTTGTTATCACGGGAGGTTGGTTTTCGAAAAAGGACCATCTTATCTTTGTGTGCCTTCGGGAGGATTTAGATTGGTACCTTAAGGACATATGACTCTGAATGACTTATTTGTGAGTCGATAAGTCAGCTGACCATGGGAGCGTAGGTATGTGCGTGACCCATGGGTATGTGAACTATGTTCGCCTCCAATATGTGTGATTTGTATTGATACGGTTTTAGAGTGATTTGGAATTTGTAGTCCTTTATACAGTGCTTGATGTACCGGGACTTGATAGCAGAGTATGCATGCACCACAGGTCCCAGCTTAGGGGTGCTGTATCGTATATATATAATTAATGTGATAAATATATATACTTGTGATTTATTATACTACGTGTGTTTGGTAGATGATGTACCAGGACATTATAGCATAATATGCTCGCATCGCAACTCAGCTTAGGGGTGCAGTGTTAGTATATATATAACAAAGTGATATATGTATACGTGTGATTTTATTCTACTGTGGGGGTTTAGTACAAGAGAAAGATAGTGACATTAAAAATAACTATATTATGGGGAGAAATAAACATATACTGAGAAATTTATAATGGGATAAAAGACATGGAAATTCGGTAACATATTGTATGGGTAATACGGGTGGGTACAATGAGTTAGTATGTAGAAGGAGACTTGTTATGGATAGTTAGGTGGGATAGCTTAACTGGGAAAGGTAGAAAACAAGCGTTAAGTATGTACATTAGATGAGGGGTGAGCTATATCTCAAGAGAGTGCGACACTAGCTTAAATATGAAAAGTGTGCATGCATATTTAATTATTGCAATTTAACTGCTTGCTAAATATTTTCAAATGTTTTACTTGGGCTTTGACCCGTGTTAAAATATTTTCCAAAACATTTTAGATGTCCATCCACAAGGACGCTCAGTTTGAGGATTCTATTCAGGGATGCGTAGCTGCAGCTCATGTGGAAGTTGCAGGACTTTGTTATAGATGTTTCTCTCATTTATCCCTAGTGTAGAAACTTTTTCGTACTCATTTGGGCATGTCGCCCTCAGATTTTGTATTTAGTTTACTTATCGGACTTTGTGTATCCAGGTTATTATTTCAGTTACTGTCGTATTTTATTATTGAACCGTTAGTTGATTCGGTTATCTTGATTTATGTTATCATCTGTGTGGGATTCAATTATTATTTGTGTTGATGGTTTTATTATTATTTATTTTTCGCCTGTTGCTAATTAATGAAAGATAAAATTTGGTATCAGTCTAATTAAATTACTAGGTGGTTAGTAACTTTAAAGATTTTCGACAGTGATGCTAAGAATGAGCCATATGAGACCAACGTTTTATTTAGATCACGGGCTGGCCACCCGTTATGTTAGTAGGCGGTGTGTCACACACATCAATGAGTCACCAGGCCTCACCTCACCGCGCTTATGCATTCTTAAGCATATCCGAATTTTGGACTATTGGCGGGTGCCCATTCTCCGTGCCATCTTAAAATCTCATGGCACGATGCTCAAATCACAATATAATATATAATAATGAATCAAATCAAGATTACAACAATTTTCAGATTTCAAATGAATATCATAATTCAACTTGAGTGCAATCGACACAGAAAACAAATGGAATACTCTCGAGAGAATTTAGGACCATATTGTGTAAGTCACATACCTCAAAATCATCACATGAATCGATACATAAATTCAGCCTCTAAATCTGATCGCACCATCACGTTCCTCTCACAAAAATAATCCAATCATGTTCTAGTCCCAACACGAGATAACCCCAAATAAGCCTCCAAATCTAAGGTTGAACATTGAATAAAATAGGGGCTAGGGTTTGCATATAGAGGGAGAGGAAATAAAATATGTATTCTGCATTTTTGTGTTTGTGAAAAAGTGGTATAAAGGTCCACCCACGACTTATTTTTATAAGGGAAAAAAATAGAAATCTATAAAGCCTCCAACTCTTAAAAAAAAATTATCGACTGAAATCTGGGCATAGTAGATCGATCGACCCCCAGGGTCGATCGATCGACCCTACAGGTCTGACGACAGTTCCCCCACAAAATGCCTATAAGGTAAAAATAATTAAAAACTCCACTAAAAATTCATTTCAAATCCGATTTCAATTATGGTTCAAGTTTTGTTCGTCTAAAATCATAACCAACATAAAGCAAAGCAGGCTCATCTTTTAAGGTAGTCATGTCTAAGTTAGTGGGTGACCATTCAGCCTCATAAGCCTTATGCATAGCGGTTAGGGAAGATTCAAAATTCTTCACGGCGATATTTAGGTCGTCTAACTTGGGCTGCTCAGAGTGCTTCTCTAAAATGGCCAAAAAATCCACCCCAAACTGCAAAACAAAAGTAACAAAAGTTATGTCAGGATTCTAAAAGGTTCAACAAACTAGACGAAGTCGGATAAAATTTCACTTTACCAAAGACAATGCCTGAGTTGCGTGGGTAAAAAATTGACCATGCATTAACTGATTAACTTGCTTATGATCAAGTGTGAGAACTCCACCCTTCAGCAGACTAAAGGCCAAAGAGGTATTCTTTACCACTGACATCACTTTTTGAGTCCTCCCAGAGTTATGGGTATGACCCTTCTTAAAAAGCACTCGAGACGTTGAAGAATGGGTCTTCTCCTTCTTACTCTTCTCTCTAACTAATAAGTTTAGAACAAATATAGAGGTAGAAGGGCCCTCATGATTGGTCCTCTCGGGAAACTTGGATTTGGGGAGTTAGGAGAAATATCATCATCATCAACCAACATACACTACACCACATTTTTTGAATTTTCACGGTCATTGACCTTGACAAGTTGAACTTGTCAAGGTCAATGACCGTGACAATTCTGGGGGTGATAAATTTTTTTGTCACGGACGTGTCATAGTCATTGATCGTGACAAGTTTGTTAGAATTGTAACGATCATGTCACGGGCCCGTGATAAGATTTGTCAAGGTTAAGGACCGTGACAAAACCGTGACCGTGTTTTAAAAAATTATCACGGTCAATGACCGTGACAATTCTGGGCCGAATTGAAAAAAATTCTGCTGGGCAGTATGGCCACTGCCACTGCCCAGTAGTATATATGTACATGTTATAGCAATGTTGTACCTGTTCAAACATTATATATCCAGATAAAATAGAGATAGTGCAAATATACATTCAAAATAGAGAGAATATGCATCACCATATAATCCAAATATAATTCAAATATAATAATTTAAAATAATTCAATTCAAACTTAAATCAATGTCACTAAATGTCTGGGGTATGGTTAACGCTGAGGAAGTGAGTAGGCCACACGATATACGAATTAACATATCCACTAATATACGCCATGCCACATTGTTTGCGCAACCACAATTGGGAGTTCTCCTTCCCGGGCATCACATGTGTGACGAGCACCCTGGACTCGATGTCTTGAAGCTCATATCCATGAACTAGTGCATCCTGGATGATATTCGGGTCCCTCGACCCCCGACCTATCCGCTTGCCATTAAATATGTCCATTATAAACACGCTCGGCCAACCAAGTGTCGACATCGGTCTGTTGAAGGGAGCCAAATAGGGAAGTGGATCATCAAAGTCCGCACGTGTCAGAGATAAAGCAGCGAGGTCCACATCCTCGTCCTCGTCCTCCCACACCTCCTCCTCCTTCACATCCTCTCGCACCGCCTTCTCCTTCCCTTTACCCTTACGGTTTTCGCCCAATGAATGCTTCACGAATGAGTACATATCCTAGACCGTCGCCTCCAAACGGGACAGCTTCTCGTCATGTGAATCCACCGTTTGAGCTAACCCGGTGTCGCTCGTCTCCAATACGATGATCCTAGATTTGGCCAACCTCAAGCTCACCCCCCTTATCCTCCCCTTGCGATCAGAGCCAAGCACTTGACTGAGTGCTTATGTGGACAAAGATGCCTTGTCGGCATCAGACTGCGACTCATGCACTTCCTTAAGCTTTGCCTGAAATGACAAAAAGCACATGATTAGTAAAATAAGTAAATTAAAAAAATTATAACGTAATTAATAAAAAGTAAACTGATGAATTACTTACAATCGTGGTCGCGACGGTTGGGGACACCTCCTTGTCCTTCCCCTTCTTCGTCCGAAGAGCCACATAAGTATCGAGCCTATGTGGCCTACCCCCAGGGCCACTCCCTGTCCCCTGAAATAAAATAAAGTAAAATTAGTATCTTCCCCGCAAAGTAAAATAATGCAGAATAATATATTTTATGTAGTTATAGAAAAATTAAATCTTATCATCATCCTATGCTCCACCTCGGCGTAAGACGTCCGGCCGGAGTAGTGCACGTCCATCTTTTTTATCCGGTTTTCCCTTTCCGATTGGTGAATGCCAATTGTCACTCCTCGATCTCATTGTCAATGAACCTTTGCCATTGTGCCAATGAGATCGGCTCCTTCGGCGGGACGGATTCACGCCTTTGGATAATGGATTCTCGTGTCTTCCCAAAGTACCGGGTCCGCATATTTTTCTTTCACGTCTTGTGTTGCTCCCTTAACTGCTCCAAGACGGAATCGCGTAGCTTTGGATCCAGGTTGAATTGTTCTTGTCCAACAAATACAATATTAGTTGCAAATAAATAAAAATATAAATATAAAATGAAATTGAAATTAAAATTAAAATTGAAATATTCATATAAATACAAATATAAATATAAATATATTACCTGTAGTGCCACCCAAATGTAATACCCAGTATTTTTATGCTATATTTAATTTGTGGATTTAATCAATAAAAATCCGGAAATTAATTATGTTATAATTATTAACGTGACTAGAGTTAGTAATTATGGAAAAATTGTTAAATATTACTAATGAGCATAGTAATATGTTATATTGGTTATATTGAATGTCATAAGTGAATTAAATGACTATTTCGGAAAAATTAAGTCGGGACGTGCTCGTGTCGCATCGGGACTAATTATGTTAATTAAAAAGTGAATATTTTATAAGTTGTCCGTATGGTCGTTTTGAGTGCGCCAACGCGTCCGGAAGGGTCGAGATAGTCAGAAAAGTGTACCCGGGGGTTTAGTTTGGGTCTCGGGATGTTTTTAGGCTTAATTAGTGACCCGGGAGGACGTTTTGGTCATTTTACATATTAGGGTAATTAAACCCACGAATTTCAGCCATCCTTAGCAGCCATTTAAGTCAGCCTTTTAGGGTTAGATCATTCAGAACCCTAAGACGGCTAGTGGAGAAGAGAGGAGAGACCTTGCTAGGTGATTCAAGGCCAAAAACATCACCTTTTGCACCACCGTCACCACCAATGCGTAGATCGCGAGGAGGAGAACGCAACCACACCAATATCAACAGGAAACCAGACCTCTGAAATCCCAGGAAAGTGTTTAACTTGCGTATTTTCGTTGGTGCAATAATCATGTTAGTGTAGGAATGATTAAGAGTATAATCCATGGAAGAAAACCCAATTTTAATAGGGATTTGCATGTAGAAATCATATGAACCTTATTCTGGAAATTAATATGTGAAGTAGATGTTTAACCCACAAAATTCTGATGATTTGTTAGAAGGAATTTCTGGAGAAAACTGATTAGAACAAAGGTTAAGAAAACTGTAGGGTTCTTGATGATTAGATGAAATATTAGGTTGTTTAACCATGTTTATTGATGTATATACGCATGCTAATCGTTAAAGATACCTGGAATTATGTTAGGATGTTAACAGTAGACTTTTTGGGTCAATTAGAGTTGGAAAATATGAGTTTTGATGAAGAAACTTACGCAATCCCGTCACTGTAATTTCTGCAGAATTTTCACAGACCTGATCGATCGATCGATCGACCCTAGAGCGTCGATCGATCGAAGGTTCGATCGGTCGACCCCCAGACGTCGATCGATCGACCCTCCCTGGCAGCCTATTATTTCCCTTGTCTAATTAGTTGAATTAAATTATCGTGGAATAAACCTTGGGCTTTCTAAATAAAATGATTTGGGAGATATTGAGGACCAGTAGGGTATATGGACCTATGTTAGAACCTTTAATCTTCAACGAGGAGGGTAATTATGGGATATTTACTTTAGGTTGTTAGATTTATGAAACTTAAGGGTGAGGTGCGTAAGAGAGTTACGTTGGAATCAAATAAAGTTATTTACTGAATTTTAGATTTGTAAGGTTATAACCCATGAGTATTAGGTAATGAGTGAGAGAACTCTTCAAGTTAAGGTTAGAGACGAAACCTTATACGTAATCATAATGATGGGAAATTAAAGATAAATGTTATGACTATGGGTTACGAGAGAAACCTACATTAATATAATGGAATGGGTATCTTTATCTATTGTGTGTACATATATTATATTCATGTGAAAAACGTACCCACGCTACTTGCTATCCCTGAGGTTACCGCGCTGGGACAATCGTATCCTGTGATGCCTTTGGGGGATATCGATTTGTACCCTAGAAGATAGAGATCCTAGGTACGGGCTATTAGATTGATAGTCGGACGGTCCTAAGAGACGTGTGGGTATGTACTGACCTCTTGGACTTGGAATCTATGCTTCGCCTCAACGTTGTTTTGTTTATGTTTATACAGTTCGAGAGCGATTCCGAACTTGTATTCCCTTTGTGTGAACGATACAGGGACTGGATAGCAGAGTATGCCCGCACCATAAATTAGTTGGGGTGCTGTTGTATATATATTATTCGAGTAGTTAATATATATATATATGGTGATAAACTTTAATATGCCTACTATAATGTGTTAAGTGGGACTTAGTTGTTGACGCAATTATAAATATTTATTTTGTGAAAATATGAGAAGACACTGAGAAACCTTATAATTTAATGAAGCTAAAACGAGAGGAATACTACAAAATTGAAAGTAACATTTTTATAACATTGCCATCGTTCAGTTTTGAAAACATATGAGTAAGTTAAGATAAACGAACCATTGGGAAGGTTAGTACGATAGGAGTGCACATTAGAAGAGAGGTGAGTATTTCTCAAGAGAGAGACGAACTAATATGATGTTGCATTGGCCTGTATCAATTTAAATACTTGCTTAACGTATTTTAAAATCAAACACACTTTCGGGCCCTGACCCGTTTCCTTTTCTCTCTCTCTTATGTGTATATATATGTATATTTTCAGGTGCCCAGCCACAGGGGCGTCTTGCTTAGGATTCTTTGAGAAGAACGAGCTGCAGCTTAGGTGGGAGTTGCAGGTCCCTTGAGTAGACGGCTTCCGACATTGACTCCACTCTTATTACTCTTATTTATGGGGCACGTGTCGCCCTTTTCATCATTTCATTTATTGTTGGGGATTTTTATATTTCAGTTATTCCAGTATTGTTTATGGGATTTGTTTCAGGATGGTTTATGATTTTAGTTTTATATTATTGTCATTCGTTTGGTGAATGTATGGTTTTATTTAAATTTCGTGATGTGATTCTCTATTGTAGAAATGTTGTTTTGAATTAATAAAAATCTTTTCTTTAATTAAAATTTGGAAGTTCGTATGAAAAATGTTTTTGACACTTAGCTTAATTATTTAGGGTGTTAAATTGGAAAAATTATTTTTATCGACAGTGATGCTGAGAATGAACCAATTGTTACCTTGATTTAATTTAATAAAGGAGTGATCGCCCGGTATTTAATTAGGCGGGGTGTCACACCAAACAGCTAACTTGAGCTCATATGGCACCTCCTTCCAACTAATGTACCTCGGGCCGATG